>UNPT01000759.1:0-11518 GCA_900536445.1 Hymenoscyphus occultus
AGTCTGTCCTACGACGAAGCTAAGTACAGCGGTGGTAGTGGTAGATTACGTAAGTACGGAATCAAGTTTCCCCGGCTCCGACATCACGGTAGGAGGTGGAATCGCACCACAGGATTTCTCCTTAACAAACCTTAAGTATATTAGATCATTAGAATCTACTAAGTACATAGAATTAGGTAAAATAGTACTAGAATAATCTGTATTTTCCCTTAGATAAAGAACTTTATATATAAAACAATTATTCTGTTAATTAAAGGTCGTGTATATTAGGCTATCTTATAAAATTACCTCGCTCTTATTATAGGGTTACAAGAGTCTAATACTACTTATTAGAATAATGCTAATAAAACACAGATATTATTGAGCAAGCAGAGGGAATGACCCTCATACCTGTACAGCAATGTGGTCAGATGTGTGGGTTGGAAGGCATGTAGAATTGAGTCTGTCCTACGACGAGGCTAAGTGTCACAAAGACGTGGGCGAATGTCAGAAATAAAGCGGTGTGAAGTGATTGAATTGTATGGAGCTAGCTAAGGGCGATATGGCCATGTGATATAGGAGCCGATCACATGCCATAGAAGCCTCATGGAACCTTCCATGCCTGCCTGTTCGAGACTAGCGTACGCCGGTCTGGGACTAGCTTGTTCCATATGTGCTTGCATCTCAAAGCCTCGCTTAATGCAAGCGTCACATGCCACATCGCTGGAAGTAAACAAAGGGTGGAACTCGTACACTAAGTACAGTGGTGGTGGTGGGGTGGATTACGTAAGTACGGAACCAGGTTGCCCCGGCTCCGACGTCACGTGTCGGGACTGGAATCGCACCCAGCTTAACAGATATACAATTTAGATATACGCCTTTTTATAGAAATAAGCCGCTATATTTCAGCTATTTAGGCACGTAACTTATTAGTAAAATAGAGAAGAAAAATTAGAACCATTTTACTCTTCGGTTTCGTATATATAGAGGATTCTAAGCTTAGAATATAAGGAGGGCTCGAGAGAGCTCGAATATAAATACGGATATGCCCTGTTAACCGAGTATTATATAGTAGATAGCGAAAGATTAATAGTTAGGACTGTTATATTAAGCTTAACGTAGGCGAGCATACTAATTTACACTTCATACAAACACAATTTAATCTATATAAGTATTTTGTTGAGGAATTCTGGAATGCGATGTATCTGGAGTACAGGTGTAGCTAGTCCCGATTGGGAATGGTGGCGCACCAGTCAGGTGCAGGTGTATAAGGCCGAGCTGAAGCCTCGACCTTCTTCTCTCTCTAGTCTAATACACACTGTTCAACCTGCCCTTCCTACTGCTCTACAGTCTCCTATGAGAGGATCATTACCGCTCAGGGGATATCTGTTCAATATATTTGATCAATTTTTAATTACATTAACCCTATAAATTCTAGACATTTTGACCTTAGAAAATAAATAGTAGAAGAGGAGCACTTAGTAGAAAATATAGTTTAGTAATTTTCTCCTTCCTCTAGATTAACTAGCCGGCGTCCCTTTAGTAGGTAGTGTACTATAGCTCTCTATTCTACCTCTAGTTTAGGTATAGAGGTTTCCGATTACTATTTCTAAAGTCCCAACCGCTATTCTCTGCCTTTAAATCTCCTAAGAGAGGAGATAATTTGCGTTAGACAAGTATCGACATTAGCTTAACGCTCTATTTCTAACCTATATTGAGCGTGTTAAGGTTTCGTAGTACTCGTTAATTTAGATTTGAAGTCGACGAGCCTTCCGTGTTTCTCGCTAGAACTTAGTACGTTTAATAGAAAGTTCTTGTTCGGCAAGATTAGTGTCAGGGTAGAGTATTGATTAGATTGTCCGCAAGGAGAGAAGGAGAGAACTCCTCGCGGTGGAACTAACTAAATAACTACAAAATACCCCTATTCACTTAAGCGAGGGTTTAACACGTGTAAATCCATTCACTGTAAAACTCGAAATCGAACCTTCACAATTAGCCCGATACTATATGTTGCGATATATTCCACTCCTTTAGTCACGTTATTTAGACCCACCTTGTTCGAGTACTTAATACTCGAACTCTCACACTCACTTAGCTCCTTAACAATCGAATCACGGATATATACCACCTATTGCTTGTTCACTTTATCCTGTTGGATTCCCTCTGGGAATTCGACAGATATCTCTATACCAACACTATAAGTCGTAAGCATCGGCGATATTAATATTTTTCGTTATAGGTGTTTGTAGGGGTTTATTAAAGCCGACATTATTGATCGTAGGAGAAGGATCTTACTTGAGAGTTATTAGTAATAAATCATAGCTAAGATTTTATATATTACCGACCAAATTTATACTAACTTAATAGCTACGTAGTAGTAGTAATGATTTAGAGTCTCTTTTCGTGCCTTGAAATCGACAGTGCTAGCCTTATATATACGAAATTATATATATTACATCGTACTTCGGGTTAGGCATAAAACAAAGTATTGATTGTTTTCAGTTTGACAGTTGGAAACTGTGACGTACTACAGAGTATCAAAGGCGAATAAATCTTTTTAAGAATCAGCCTCACTTTGAAGTGATTCTTTTCCAGGAACTATGAGATTTCTCTAGTGGTCCCGATGCTCCGCCCATTTCAACATGATAGTTGCTGCAACAGAATTTGTATTGATGGCAGGGCAGTCTAAGAAGCTTATGTGCTTAGTGTCGAAAATTCTTTAGCCGAAGTAATCGATCGTGAATTTGTTCTTTAAAAGTGTCGAATTATGAAATTCAAAATTTGCACTTTCCCATTAATTGCAGCTAGGATACCTTATCCGGGGCGCCCTGCAATCAGTGAAGCGCAGTATTAAATTGACAGTTTGATTGGCTCTAGTAAGTTAACTTACATCTACTGTAGGATTAAAATAGATTCCCACTTTTCCATTATAATTAGATTACGATTTTGCGTACCCTTCCAATTTTCGTTTTAGTGTGTAAGCGAATATAAAAGGGGTAGCGCTAAAATTTACAGAAACAAGTTTTTAGATATCAGAGACGCTCTACCATAACTTATGTAAACCCTTATGTTCTACCCTCCATAGTAAAGAACAGAAACACCCGCCTTTTCCCCCGCCTCTTCTCTCATCGCTGGACGGGCCTCAACGATGTAGAGAACGACGATCCCAAAAATGGTGACTACAAGTCCAAAATATATATATTTAAGGGAAATATAAAACACGAGGGCTTTGATATGCTTCCGATTATCGCCCTATTCTCCCGTTAGGAAACAATAGTCAAAATGATCAAGCGCACCTACCAACGATTTCTAGTGATTATGGGAAGACAGATGAAGTTGGGCACGGGAAGGGTTTAAAATGCTGATGCTTGTAAAGAATTTGAAGCGCAATTGTTTTGATCACCTTACGATAATCCTTCAGGTTCCTAGCCTTACAGACTAGGCCAAACACTAGTCAGTTCCAGGCAGCCGTGTTGGCTGACGCCAGTTGCCAATGATGACCTCAAAGAAGCACAGTCTGTCACGTGCTCACGTGCCTTAGCGCATTTTACCCCGCTTCCCCACCTCGCAATTATAACAACCTTACAATTTCAATTCAACATTTGTTCAAATATACCTCCCACATTATCTACGTTACAGAATCCTATTCCAGTTAGCTTTATTATCTCGACCTTGTGTTGCACATTTGATAAAACTAAACTCGCATCGCTGAGCATTTAGAAAGGCTCACTTCTATCATTGCGACATACTTCCGTTTGGTCAACCCCCTCCTTCAATTCACGCACCTCTCACCTTTACCATTACATCGACAACTAGGCTCTCTCGTTAACCTAGCTTTCCCAACCCTCAAGATCACCAAAAGGTGAGTTTTACCAAATCCCTAGCGTTGCATATTTAATAACCCTTATCTTGTATCGCTTCGTGAGCGGCCTCTGCGATGGCAATCATGACACATACACTAACATTATGTTGCAAAGATAGGGTTCCTACATTCTCCTGTCCCCTAATTTTTACAATGTCCTTCGAAGCCTCCTATTCCGAAAATGTCCAAGGACGCGTGTACTAGCTGGTCGTTCATCTCAAGAAACCTGCCACGCCCACGAAGCTTCAGAAGAAGCCATATCGCGAGGTACATAAAGGAGATAGAAGAGAAGAAAGGTACATAAAGGAATTAAAGGAAAGGTGTTGAAAACTTTGTTGCATCCCTTCTTCTTAGAACTTAAGATACACTTCTAAAGCGATCCGTCTTCGCTTACCTAGCTAGATCATGCGTCATTCTATCGCTTATTGCTATGTCTGCAAGTGATGTAATGCCGTCCTCAAGCGTATATTGAAGTCCTAGTGCAGATCTCTGACTCGGAGGGGCACTATAAGAGTTAGCAGCTTTTGGTTCTATTGTCTCTAGCTCTTCTTACCTGGGGATGTTTTCGTAGTCCGTTTGTGGATTAGATTATGTTAGCCATTCGCTTCACTGCTAGCGGGTAGAAATGTCTGGCTCAGGATGATATTACAAATATCGGTGTAAATATTTCAAAATTACCCACACTAGGTATGAGTGAACAATGCGCCATGCGCTCATTCACGTGACATGAGTTATGTAAGCACCGAGAGATACAGTAGCCAATGAGAGAGTATTTTCTGACACTCGGGAACTTTTGAGTGCCAGTATATTCTATATTATTGGTTTCACAGAGTGAAAAAGTATGGTAAATTATTCATCTGTGGATGCCGTCACAACCGTTGGTCGGCGAGCTGTATGGCAGCCACCAATAATGCGGTGCCTTTTATAACAATTTTCGGTGAGACAAGTTCGGCAATCAGGATCGATGCGTTGGGGGCGGGTGGATAGTCCAGTGATTCTCTAAATCTTTGCTTTCGAATGTCCAGGCTGAAGCCACATATCACCACAAGCCACTGTCTCCCTCCTCTTTAGATCTTTTATGATGCCCAACCGTCGTATAACACGAATCAGAAAACCTAGAAACCCGCCAAATAAGATCGTTGGCGACCTAGGAACAGGATGTATTCGTTTTTCCTACAGCGACAGAGGTGACAAACATTGTGGAGAAATCGGAAATTATCCAGCAGCACAAGCAGGGACGCCCTCTCTTGTTCCTCAGGCGCTATCAAACGTCGTACACAATCAACCCACCCGTAATGAACCAGCCAAGCCCGTGTTGTTTGGTTATAGCACACCACTCAAAAATCAGAGATTTGTGTCTAGAGTGAAGAATGCTCTTCTGCCTTCTGATAGCTACAGTTTTACCTACTAACTCCTAGTTGATGCTGTGTGTAGCCTAAAATTGTCATTAATACAGCAGATTCCAGAAGACTTCCTCAGGCTGGCTATTAAGCATGCTATTAAGGAGTGCGGTGGGTAGGTATTTTCAGTACCTCAATACCTGATGCGCTACAAGGTAAATTGTTCCCTAGTTAAGACTTAAGACCGTGCTACATTAATAATGTTTTATAGGTCAAGAGATTAGCCTCCTGTAATAGCGAATAACATTCCCAGTCCCCTACAATATCTCAGCCACGGGCTTGAGTCTGGGGGCAATGGGTAACCCGGTGGTCCCCTCCGCAACTTACAGTCTAGCATTTGTGCTCGGATTTGCATCTATCGCCATACTGACATCTATTTGAATTCCACATTCGGCATGCTACGTCCGGTTCTGTGGCTTTACTAGGCGTTGTAATAGGTCTTCCGTCGAAGCTTCTCTTTCTTGAGGGGCCTTGTGCGAGGCTTCTTTCAGAGGGGACGACAGTTAGGACCAGGTAACGGTGTTCTCGCTCTGCTAAGATTACCTAGCCCTCTGTATTTGTGATGCCAATGGAGATTGCGTATTGGTGCTGTTCTAGAGCCATTGGTATCACCTGGGTCGCCGGATGCCATGTGTTCTAGACAAGGTGGATTGACCTTTCGAAGGATATCATTGCTGCTATCAAATCTGGGCGACCTCCGTGGATTTGATGTATAATTGATAGTACATTGTCCACGATTCTTGCCAAATTGACATCGTTGCCCCGAAGTCTGACAGTTTTCCTTGCTTCTTCTTGACAGTCAGGGAGTCGCCCTCAAAGGATTGCTCATTCGCTAGTGCTAGTAGACCTTTCCCTGTTCGGATACAAGCAAGGTCAATTGCTGAGAAAGTCCCTTTGACGATCTAGGCAATGAACTTTGGATTGACCCCCGGGTGCTTGTCTAGAGTAGATTTGTTTTGCGGGGATAGCATCTCACCTGCTTTCTTAAGGCTTAAAGCGTCCTTGATTGCTGCTCCTGCTCTTCCATTAGCAGTTGATGCCCTGAGCTCCGCCTCCGTGAGGGCCTCTGGGTCGTTGGTGTTGTGGGGGATCGTTGCGTTAGACTCCACGCTCGAAAGGGGGGAAGAGGGTACCACGTCGCCGGCAGGGGTGTTTCTGGTTCGTACGATATTGAAGGTAAATGAGGAGTTTGAGTAGCTCCCAAAGGAGATGAGATCTTTAGCTAGAATCTATAAATCGTAAAACCGTCGTTTTTGGAATGGGTAATGCTATAGCTAAGGTACAGACTTTCCGTTGCTCGAATACCCGTGGAAAGCTCATTTAGATCGAAGCTCTCTCTTAAGCTTGAAATACTCGTATCTGACAGTTTCTACAATTCCACATCCACCTCGTGGCCTTGCGTACGTGTCGTCACGCTCGCAACTTCAGTGGCAAGAGAGATGAAGATGTTTCATTTCCAATGCTTTTTATGTGCCTTTTAGGATTCCATATGTAATGGGGGTATATAGCTGGTATTTACAGAAGAGACAGATAGAGAAAAAGAATAAACGAATGGTGCCCCTCCAATGTAACGCCTGCAGAAACAGAGGACCATGTGTTGCCTCCCGGGTATCAACAACTAATTCTTGCCACCTTTCATCCCCTAAGATCGCTCCGCAAAATCCACACCACCTCAAAGAAACCAAGTAAAAAGATTCTCGAGACACGAAGTAAAGGTTGTGTCGTCACGTATAATGTCTTTGATGTTACTGATACATCAACATGTAATTTCCGTCGTAAGGTGGTATCTCAGTACCCTCAAATTCCATGGGCATGCCATCGAAAGGCAGATGGAGTCCGTCAGGCAGACTGCCCCAAAGCATCCCGTCTTCAGTGGTCATTTCAACGTGCTGTATTCCTGACCCATCCAACATGTGTCCATTCATGCCATTCATTCCATTCATAATATGTGTTATGCTATCCACGCCTTGAATACCACTCATGTTCATCGGTGAGGGTGGTGTCAAAACCTGTCTATTGGCTCCACCTTCGCTTTTTACCATAGTCGGACCCATGCGTGGACTATTTTGTCGTGTAAGAGGACTCTTGCTTGCCTCGTACATCTTAACTAGAAGCTCTCTACTTCGTCTAGCTGTTAAAGACCAATCCGACATTCCATCTAAGGCTTCCAAGACAATTTCGATTTGTCCTTGGCAAACCCAGACCAGATCCGTATTCCATGACTCCCAAAACATCATTACCAAAGGAATCATTGAAGCTTGATACATGAACCAGACAGCACCCCAACCTAACATTTGATTTCGTGCCCATTCGCGCGCGATATCTTCGATTGTTTCTTTTGCAAGGATGCGACATTTGTTTATTGTTGTAATTTCGTCAGGTGTAGCTGTAACATCGCTACTAGAATTAGCGAGATGTAGGAGTACAGGTCGGTGTAACACAATGCGAAGGTTTTGGTAACGCCATTTCATGATACATCGCGCAGTGTAGATCGACTCCGGACAGGGCTCCGTCGATTTCAGGACCCAAGGTAGATTATCATACCATGCTGTGAGTTCGTGGTCGAGTTCGCTTAGCTGACTGTGGTGAAGAAGGGGTGATTGAGCCAAAATATCTTGGATGTGGGTCAAAAGTTTGCAAAACTTGATATTTTCTATCATTGGGATGATAACCTTCCATGGAGAATGTGATCTTAGTCAACGTATATAACTATAGTCAAGGAAATCACGTACCAAATCATTGCTCTCCTCTGGAGAGCGAATAGTAATCCCAGGTCCCCAGCGCCCCATGGATAGCCTTCCAAGCGTAGTGCTCGCCCATGTATCCAGACAAAATAAGCTCCACCATGTTCTCCTCCTTTGCTCCCGGAGAAGATTGCTTCCATTCGATAAATCTGGCGAGCTCTCTCGGTGAAGACCCATAGCACATGCCATCCTCAGAGCGGCTCCGGTAATAGCGTTTGCGATATTCGGCTGGTTGATATAGTGTAGTTAGTACCCTCCCATCAATATGAACGCTTGTAGGGTCTCCAAATGTCTACTGCCAAAACTTTCGAGGCCTAGATGGTCTTTTGCTCTTGTGTAATAGCTTAGATGACTATGGTCGTCCGACTTGGTGGCCACAATGCTGCCCATTGTAAACACCATGTTTAGAAGAGCTAGCCATGATGAATCCTGTCTCCTCCCATTCAAATAGTCTGCCCGAAATGAGGGCTCGTCGAGCATCGGCACAAATATTTGAACGCGATTGAAGTAAGCATCAATCAATGTTTGTCCTTCGGACGACCATGTGATAGCGAGCTGGCTCTTGGTGGATACTCCAGTTCGGGGAGTAGGATAGTTACTTGTTGCGTTGCTTTGCAGAGATAGCGCATTCACATCATCAGCTTCGACATCATCCGCTGCTGAGGTCATGGGAGAGTGAAGATCTTGGGAGAAGTCTGTGAGAGGCGAGGTCGTTGTATAGGAGCCCAGAAGACTGAAGAGCTCTTGCCGCGATAAATGGAGTAGTGCCTGAACATCATGGCTTGGATATAGTATCTTGAGCACAGCTCGGCATTCCTCAAGTGATTGAGAAAGTGCATCGAGAGTCCTGTGCCAGTCAGTAGCTTATTGAGGCCAGTGGTTCTGCAACCATTTCATCCCGCCGCATCGAACTTACTTGCGTGAAGGTATCACTCGCTGTCTATGTTTATTATAGCAGCAAGGTTTGGGCGACCGGCAGCCAAGACATTGGCCACACGGTTGTCGTCCATCTCATCTAATCTTTCGTCTCTGGCACTCTGCACAAGCATGGGGAGTAGTGGTTCTTTTTGAGACACCATTGATAACTGGCTTTTGTGTCTCTTGCGATTGCTCTAAAGTGGCCCCAGGCGGAGCCAAAACTTGGACTAAATCAGATAAGAAGATCAGTCCCTCTACTTTAGACACAGAAAAAGTAGATTGTCATGTACTAACAAGTATTAAACATCTTCTGAATGTATGATTGAGTTTATAATGATGTAGGTAGCTCTCTGGGGAAAATCCTGCGTGTGCCAAAAAGACTGAGAAGTGATAGGGTACTCTTCGGTTATGAGAATTCCGTTAGCAACTACAGTAGTTGAGATCCCGTGGGCCTCCAAAATGTTGGTTTGCCAAACCTTACAGCGACCAATCTGGTACTGTACTCTATACACAGCTGTGATTGAGTGGAAATGTTGAGTGGAAATGTGAAGCGGGAGGAAGAGGTCTTTGGGGGCTAACAGAACGGTTGATGGCGATAGTAGTATCCGTCGATTAGGAAGTCCCTTCCACACCAATATATATAACGTACTTTGGAGGCGCAGAAATACAGCAGTGATAATTGCATTTGCAAAGTAGGAAAGTATCGGCGGCTTGCAAATATATAACATAACAAGCTCGTGGAGTCAAAAGCTAGGGCTGTAAATTGCTCTAATGTAATGACTTTAATAAAGTCGCCTAGTCTTAAGGGACATATATATCAAGCTGTATTATACCTAGGTAAATCCGGAGCGGGCGAGGACTACGCAGGGTTCAGGGGCCGTGGATCGAGGAGAGCTTCTCTCCTGCCAGGAAAGTCATTGGTCTAGATAGCTAGCAACAGAAGATGACCGAAGGTAAAGGTACCCCATACCGTTAGGCAATGCTAGTGGTGAGGCAGACTAGAGAGTGAGGAGGGGGGCCTTTCATCCTAGGAAGGAGCTCGGAATGGTAGTGGTAGGGAAGTGGACGGGCTGCACAGGGCTGCTGATGGAAGGGACAAGGGTGTAATATGTGATGTTGAAGGTGTTCGACAGCGTCCCTAAAGAGGGTATTACTTGTACTGCTAGGGAGGGTGTTCATTGACGATGTTTACTATGGTTAAGGATACTTTTATGGTTCTATTGACGCAGATGCACGAACACCTAAGAATATAGTGCTCGTCTACAACCAGTGATTGTTGTCCACTGTCATATCCCTGCCCCAGGACTGGGAGTATCCGAAGAACGAGCAACCAGGGGGAGACTAGCTAGGTCTATTGGCCTATTCCTTCCGCGTTTCAAGCAACAGAAGTCCCCGTTGCCACTCATCTGGGCGGCATTGTGCCCAATTTGAATTTAGATTATTTTGGCGTTCAATCCAAAACATTGTGTTGAGAAAAAGAACTGTCTCAGTTTAGCATAAAGAAATACTTAGATCAATAGTGTGTCCATCTTTATTGGCCTGCCCAATTTCGCCGATCAGATTCCTTCTGCCCAATTAATCCAACTTCAAAATCCCAAAATCGACTAGGCTCAACCTCTTAGACTGGCTTTACGTAAGATCTATCTCTTACTCATCTTCGGTCTAGGTTGCGGTACTTCTAGAGGATACGATGGAATGGCAATTGTGGAAACACCGAATACGTAATATCTTGTTATTAAAGCAACTAAAGAGAGAACAGAGAGCCATCTACAAAAGGAGCGAGGTATATGGACACCAAGGGTTAGCCCCTGGGTGGGTCCATTCCTTAGGCATTAAATGGATACGGCATATCCACTAACAGTACTCAATGGGGGTAAGTAGGGCAGACTTTCGATAAAAGAGTCCAGTATCTGTCACCGTGTAGGTTGGATGGATGAACCAGGTTCCTGACGTGGAAAGTTCAGATGGTCAAAATGGCTCGTGCATATACGCACAACTGCAAGAGGCAATCATTTCTTGTACTTGATTAAGGGGGCTGACCTGAACATCATCTGCCAGGCAACGAGAAATGAGTTGTCACTATCTAATGCAGCTTAGAGTGCCGTTCGATTATACAAGAAGCCATGGCCTATCAAATCTCAACATGGTCTACACTGGACATTATTCCTCTCAGGGGTTCTCCATGGGGAAGGAAGTAGTAGGAGATACTTAGACCATGATAATCAAGGATAGATACAAGATAACTACCAATTACAAATTCTTTTAAGAAAGTTCTTTTACATCAAGAAAGAATGAGCGATACTCCCGGTCTCGCAACAACAAGGAGAGTTATCTACCGTTTGAAAACATAGCAAATATGCCGCTTGTTATGGAAGAATGAGCGGTTCGGTAGAGTCTAGGTGATTGCAATTGGCTCTACTAAGACTCGGTTTTGAACGACAAATTTCTTATTCTACATATATCAGAAAAGTATTATATAAAATATTTAATTTAATTTAATTTAAATTTATTTAACGTCCGGCGAATACAGCAAGCCTTCGTGTAGCTAGGTTCTAAACATCCCTTAATAGGGCAAAGGACGCTAGGGGGGTACCCTAGAGGTCAAGGGGGGTAGA
>UNPT01000385.1:0-49233 GCA_900536445.1 Hymenoscyphus occultus
ATGTGAACGTGTGGAGTGAACCACTGCTTGCTGTGATGAATACTGAGTCAAACCGAACACTGCTATAAAGAGCGAACAACTAAGTAAGGAGAGAAGAGAGTTCCAGAGGAACAGGAGCTTATATACATAATGCCAGCGGCACGCACGTGCCGTGCTACACGTGATCTGACCCTAGTTCCTCCAACTCCGTGACACTCTCTAGTTACTAGTATACTTTACTACTTTCGAAAGCTACTAAGAGAATATAGAGAGTATATAATATATTTATATACTATTTTTCCCTAGTAAAACTAATAATATTAAGAGACTTAGTCTCTCTCTTAAGGGTAATTAAATAATATTTCGAAGTATAAATATAATTCTATAAATAATTCTATACTTAGCTTCCCTAGGTACGCTTTAAAATAAGAGACTAGTAGAGAAATAATAAGAAATAAAATAAAATAATATTAAGCTCGGTTATTAGAACTAAATATTCTAATTTAGCTATAAGTATATAAGAAAGATTAGAGAAAAGAAGAGGAAAAACACTAGTAACTAGAATAAAGAAAAGCTAGTATAGAATATTATTACTTATATTTCTAGTTAGGTTATATATTCTAGTATTTCTTTCTTTTACTTTATCGCTCTTTATTTATCTTTAGGTACCTTAAAACTAACGTATAAGTAGTAAAGACTTATACTTTATATTAAGAAGAGCTTGTATTAGAGTAAGAAAGAAAGAGAAAATATAAGAGATATAAGGGTAGAGTTTCTTAAGGATTTTATAAAGCCTAGGAATATTTATAGTATTTTTACTTTTCCTTATATCTTATACTATACTAGTTTAAAATAAGTAGAAGTATTATATACTCTTAGAGTAAGCTTTTATATAGTAAATAAAATAAGCGGGACTTTTTTATTAGTATATTAATATTACTAATTTATTAAAATTATACTTATTTTTATAGTATACTATAGTATTTAAAAATATACGAATAAATACTATAGATTTATAGATTTATTATCTATATATTATACTCTTAGAAAGTTCTATAATACGTTTTAAACTTATTAGAATACTACTAAATTATACTACTCGAGAGAGTAAATATAAAAAGAGTTATATTAGCCTTAATTACTAATAATAACTAAACTATAGTAATATTATACTAAACTACCTTTACCTATAATAGTTATAATACTTAGTTATATAAAGAAAGGCTATTACCCTTACTTTTTATTAAATATATATTCTTCTACTAAAGCTAGTATTCTATTAGGTCGCTTACTCTTCTTAGTATAGTATATAGACTAGGGAGGTACTAGTCGTAGTTAAGGGAATAACTAGAATCATTATTATATAGTAGTTACTAAATGTAGAATTAGGATAAACTCCTAATTAGATATTAAGACTTACGATTGTCTATCTTATCATACTATCTAAAAACCGCTTCTTAAACGCTAATCGCGATTTGCGAGCGGGTACGGTATTCTTTTACGTGGGATATGTATATCCCATCCCTTTTCGGATGCTGGATTAACACCGCGATATGATAACGCGCCTTAACTGAGAATCGCGATTCCAGATCAACTTGGGAGGGTCCATTTGAAAGAAGGCTGAGGTTTGTTTTCTCTCTCCCCCAATTCCCAGGTGTCGTTGGCTAGCCGGAATCGCAGGTCGGATTGTTGATGCCCCACTAGATTGAGATCGTGGACGTTTGAGGTTTAAGGATCGACTGTGAGAGTTGTGTGGCGTAGGAATCTCTACAACATTACTATTATCGAGGAAAACGGAAAATTCTGTGGTATCAGTAATTCATCTAGGGCTTTACCCCAGAAATAAGTAACAATACGAAGCAAAAGATATCGATTTCCCAAACTTACGATTGGTGGTCGTTGGAAATTTCGTGAATAATGGTGAGGAAGCCAGACAGGGGTCGGGGAGAGCCCGAAATTGGCGTTTTATGTGGCGATCGTGCACGCGCTCTCTGCCTCTTGCAGCGTTCATCCCATGAATGGCATGTCCATCTCGTCTTTTTAACTTTAGGGGTCTTTATTGATGAAGAGCTTGCGAGAGGGACGACAGCTAACACCTTGACGCAGTCGTGAACCACAATATCAAGCTCTTCCCAGCGCCACATTGCGATGGCGATGGCGGTGATGATTGCGACGAATGGGGATGGCGTGCAGGATTGCATTTGAGGGACGGGGTGGGTGTCGTCATCTAGATCTGTACGAGATATTTGAGAGTGGGGACGGCTTCGGCTTGAGCTAGGCATAGCTAGGCGTAGCTAAGGTTGGTTTATCCGGTGATAGGTAGGGATATTTATAGAATTGAGCGAGAAGCTTAGATGTGTAGCAGTGCCAACCACTCAAGAACAATGCCATGGCCAGATCTCCTCGTACCAAGACCCGCCCAGAAGACACGAGAAGGGAATCCGAAGGGTTCAAGGGCGATGTTGAGTCAAGTGTTAAACAAGTCACCAGTGGAAGCGAGAGAGCCGGAAATATCGTGTATGGAGTAAGGGGAGCGGTAGTATGGTAGTTGGCGCAAGTGCGACTTTGGGTTGAGGAAGCCACAGAGCAAGTTACGAGCTTCGAGCTACGAGCTACGAGCTTCAACTAGGACGCGGTTGACAGTTGAACGGTTAGCGGATGGTGGTGCTGGTGGTGGTGGCGGTGCTAGTGCTGAACGTTGGTTTTCGTAACTACGACTCGTAGCCAACTGTCAGTGGCTTTGGCGTTCCCCGTACCTGGAGCTTAGCCTACTAAGAGTTGTCTTGAGTGCGGCTCGCGGTACGTCTTGCGGGAGCTAAATTTACGCGAAGCCTAAGGCGCCGCCAACCAAGGGATTCCCAGACGGAAAAGGAGGCGTCGATATTAAACATGCGATAAAAAGCGCGATGGGACGCTCCGAACAGGTTCTCCCTGCCGACAGCTTAAGCTTATTGATTTCGGTTTAGGAGTAGGTTAAGGTTGAAGATGTGTTGAATTAATCCGTCGTAGCTTATCAACATTGAATTCTGGTTTCTTTGGAAGTCGAAATAATGTTGAGGCTGAAAATCGGATTGGTTGACTCCTCGACCTCTCATCCCAAAGGGGAAGTGACCTTCCAGCCACAGTAGCGACTTCCGCAACAGTTCTCCCGCCGCCACCGTTCGCCTGTAATTTATAGGTGATAGGTCCCATCTCCCCTGTCCCTATCTAGCGCCCTCTCTCAGGCTCTCTGGAGTCTGGCAGAGCCCATCATGCCCCATCATGCCCCATCATGCCCATGACCCTTTACTGAGTGCCTCCGTCAATTTACTCAAACCCCTACCTGGCTCATCTGGGCACTTCTTCGTAGACCCTCAGACCCTCAGACCCTCAGCGAGACCCCGACCCTCCCCCCAACGCTCATCCTCAGGACAGGACAAGCCAATCTTCTGTAATCTGTGCAAAACTTGGAATTTCCATTTTCTCCTTTACTTGACCACTCACTCCGTACTGCTGCTCTCACTCCCTTTCTCGTGACAGCAAGCGCCAACATCGGCTCTACCTCCTGTAGACGACCAGCTGCTGCTCCAGTGTGCATACTCTGCACCTGTCACTCTGCACCTGTCACTCTGCACCTGTCACTCTGCACCTGTCACTCTGCACCTGTCACTCTGCACCTGTCACTCCGCACCACCTGCGCTGAAGTCGATCGAGCCTGCCTCTGCGATCAATCAATCTCGACGTCGACACTAGGCTAGCCCCCTTCCATACCCATCCCATCCCATCCCGAGGTTCGTTGCTCTCGACTCTCACCTCTACCATCCACCCATCCACCCTTCCACCCTTCCACCTCCAGACCCAACTCGGTCCTGACCCTCGTTTTTTTGGCTTGCAGCTCTCACCATAGCACCTCATACCCGACCAACACGACGTCCTTTGGATACCATCAGCTTCATCTCTCTCGTTGTGCCCTTTTGGACTTCTAATTCAACCGTGTCTGCCTTCGATCCTTCCCCTTCCACCCCCAACTGTCATACCACATTCGAAGGTTGGAATTCGCAAATCGCAGACAATCGCTTAATTCACAACGTTTTCTTTTACGTTCAGTGGGACTGCGTTCCGATTACTGTCACTACAACCAATACCTTCTCTTCCATTCCGCCGACGTCACGAAGATTGATCGCAAGCCCCTGGAAACTTCCCTCCACGCGTTAGGCGAGAGGTGAAATTGCCATTTGTTGATCCCCACCGAGATAGCAATGGTCTCACCAGACTCCCTAAGTCAACCAAGAAAACCACCACATATAACTGTCAACTCCGGGAGTGGAGGCGACATAGTAGGAGCCATGCGTTCAGATAGCTCCGTCGAACCAGGGACGCCAGGCGTCACCCGCGAATTACTTCCTTCAAAATCAGTAGCGTCAAGAAGCCATCCAGGCTTATATGCTACGCCATCGGTAGCAGAATCTGCCGAGATGCTGCTGCCACCCTCTAGATCAGGGCGAACTCCAAAACCATACAGTGATCTCGATAGTCCACGTACACCATCCGACATGTCGAGAAGGACAAGTTGGAGCTCGAATAATGGCTCGGAAGGTGGACGTAGGGATAGCAGGCATTCTCCGTTTGCTTCGCCTTTTGATGATTCGAGAGCTCCTTCAAGAGCTGGGAGCGACGATGAGCACGTTAATACACAGACGGTATCGGAAAAATACAACATTATGCCTTCCGCGGGCCTGCTATTATTTCCTGAAGATGTGGAAAAGGACGATTATCTGCACAATCCGGACCCCAATGAATCAGACCGAGAAAAGTGCGATATATGGACCAAGAGAGGAATGACCAATGTGGGAGGTTTACTTTTCATCACCCTTGGGGTGTTGATGTTGTTTGTGGGATATCCGGCATTGTATGTGCTCAATGGTAGTGTCAGATTTCACTTTTCTCTGCTAACTTTCATTAGAACCTTTGCGCGAAACCTCACCGCAGCAGTGCCAACCGGCTGCGCTGGTGACCCAATGTGTATTACGGACCAGGCCCCCGCCATTAAAAATATCAAGATGACCCTGATTGATCCCGACACCCCAGCGGACGCAATGACTGTCAAGGACAAATACGGAAAAACACTTCAATTGGTATTTTCGGACGAATTCAATACGGATGGGCGAACCTTTTACGATGGTGATGATCCTTACTTTCAAGCTGTGGATATTTGGTATGGTGTCACCCAGGATATTGAATGGTATGATCCAGATGCGGCCTCTACTGCCAACGGGAAACTCAACTTGAAGATGGACGCTTTCCAGAGTCACAACCTCAATTACCGATCGGGCATGTTGCAATCATGGAATAAGCTATGTTTCAAGGGAGGTAGATTGGAAGCAAGTATCTCCCTCCCCGGTCAAGGTGATCACCAAGGTTTCTGGCCAGGTTTTTGGGCTATGGGAAATCTCGGAAGACCTGGATATCCTGCGACCACGGATGGATTATGGCCATACAGTTACGATGATGTATGCGACGCTGGAATCACCGCAAATCAAAGTGACCCAGGTGGATTGAGTTTATTGCCAGGAATGAGATTACCAGCATGTACTTGCGCAGGCGAGGATCACCCTTCGCCTGGTAAATCTCGATCCGCCCCAGAAATTGATGTACTTGAAGCTAGTTCTGGTTTTATTGGTCCGGGGGAGTTTGACCGGGCGACGGGAACGGTTTCTCAATCTTTACAAATCGCTCCATTCGACATTTGGTATCAACCGGATTACGATTATATGGAGATTTACGACCACCAGATTACGGGAATGAATATCTATCGTGGAGGTGTTTACCAAGAGGCTCTGTCCGCCGTGACGTGGCTCAACAATGATTGGTATGATGGCAAGGCTTATCAAAAGTATGGATTTGAATACGCGAGGGGAGATACAGGATACGTCGACTGGTTCGTTGGAGATGAGTACGTGTGGATGGCGGATGCACGATCTTTACGACCTAACGGAAACGTTGGAAAACGAGTGATTCCCGAAGAGCCCATGACCATTATTGCCAATTTTGGTATGTCGAACAGTTTCGCCCAAGTTTTCTTGCCCAATTTGGCCGAAGCGATGCCCGCCACCATGAGATTGGACTATATTCGAATCTATCAAGACCCCAACGATATTTCTGTTACCTGTGATCCTCCCGGATATCCTACTACTCCATATATCGAGAAGCACAAGGAAGTGTACAATAACCAGAATTTGTCCTTATGGTATGTTAAACCCATCTATTTACGTGAAACCGTTCTAACCATTTTGTAGGAGTGAAACCAATTACACCTGGCCGAAAAATACACTAGTCAATGGTTGCACGGCCTAGTGTGTGGTTTAAGGATGGAGATTCAAGATTACATTTACATACCCTGTACAAATTTCGAGCGAGCCGTGTTTTGTGTTTTGTTATTGATTTGCTCTCGAAACCCTCGCCCAGGAATACGAGAAGTGATACGAAGATAATGCGTCAAAAGATATAGAAGGCGTTAATTACCATTCCAAGTGTTTATTTTTTTTCTACGTTGCTTTTTTTTGTCTCCTTCCGATGGATTATTGATTTGATTTGATTGATCGAAAGAGCATACACATATATATACTGTGGCTGTAGGGGAGGGAGGTTGTAATTGCTACTCTACTTGTATCATTCATCTAATTGCATAGCGGAATGTGGCGTTTTGTTGTTTTTTAGGGGGTTGTTATATGAATGAATAGAATTATTATATCATATTATAATTTATGTGGTTTTTGTGGGAGTGCTCTGTTTCTCTTTTTCATTTTCGAGAAAGAGTGTGGTTTTATGAAGGGGTTGTAGGTTGTGGTTGGTGTTGTGAGTTGGTGTTGGTGTTGGTGTTGTGGTTGTGGTTGTGGTTGTGGTTGGTATTGGCGTTGGTGTTAGGTCTTGCTTAGGTAGGTACTACCTACTTGGTATTATAGATGGATGGGTAGTGTTTTTTTTTTTTGCTTATTTCTTTTTGGGGCGGGGAGGGGGAGGGGGGGTGGCTGGTTGGTTTGGGGGAGGGTGGTTGGTTGGTTGGTTGGTTGGGTGTAAGAGTATATATTCTTCTTCTTCTTCTTTTTTTTCTTATACAGACCTACCTAGGGGCTTGAGCTTGAGTTAGGTTGTAGGTTTTAGGGGGGTGGGTGTTATAGGAGTAGAGGGAAAGAAAGAAGAGTGAATTCGAGGGTTAACGTTCTTCTTAGACTAAATAGGTATGATTTTTTCATATAATATATCCTCTTTATTTTTTTCTCTTTACTTTTTTTTTTATAGCTTTTGTTTTTTGATGTATAGTACCGTAGAGGGATATACAGATTCTTTTAAAGACTTTACTTTGTATTACTTTACTTTGTATTTAGAGGGGGATTAGAAGAGTAGGCCCGGAGGGGGGGTAGAGGGGTAGAGGTAAGAAGTTTAGTGATTTGTTTAGTTGTTATATTATTTTGGAAATTAGATGGTTTGTTTTTTTATAATTTAGTTAGGAGTAAGGGGATTAATAGGGGGGTAGGTAGAGGTAGAGGGATTACCTAGGTAAAATAATTTATTTGTTTATTGTTTTATTTTTCGTTTTTATATGAGGGTAGATTAGATTTTTCCCTCTAGGAACTCGGTATTAGACATTTCCTAATACTATACGGAAATTCCTAACACCGTCCTAATTAGGTATTAAAAAGTAGGGATTTAAGAATAGAGGGGTACTCTAGAGACTATTATACTTCTAGGAGAGTTCAAGCGTAACCTGAGCGTTCCGTGAGCTATCTATCTATATTATAGAGCCTTTCCCCCTCCCTTTACCTCTGTAAACCACCTGTAAGTACTTAGTTGTTTTTATCTATCCTTCTCTTTACCTATAAGTACTTTTCTACTTTGCCCTCCTATAAGTCTCTACTTCTATTATACCCCTATACCCTCCCCCCCCTTTCTCTCTTTCTCTCTCTTCCTTCCCTACCTGTAAATAAGTAAACGCGTAAACTCGTAGATAAAGGACTAAGTCTTTGGTAGAATATTTAAGGTTAAATAGCTATTATTAGTATTAGGAAAAGTACGTGTTAGGGAAGGTTTTGTACCCCGGGATAGCCCGCGCGAGTATCTAGTATTTCCTAACGTAGTTACTAGAGGGTTTATATTCTTAGACTCTATAGTACCTTTTAGAGGAGTTTAGGGTTTAGGTAAAAGGGAGGGGGAAAGATAGGAAGTAAGTTACTATAAGTAAGGTAGGAAAGTTAGAGGGAAGATGGAAAGAGGGTAAGAAAGTAAGAGAGAGTAAGAAAGTAAACTAAAAGAGAGGAGGGACTCTAGAATAAGAAAGTATTAGTAAGAGTAAATAACAAGTAGCTAAGTAAATATTAGCTAACGTACTTTCCTAAAATATCAGATTTATAACAATTAGAAAAGTACAATAATACTTTAACCTCTGGATACCTCTTATACCGTAAGATACCTATGATATAGAAGGTTGAATAATCCAACTTTGGGGATCTTTTGGAGCTTGTATGATTGATTTTATGAATGAGAAAGATTGCATGATATATAAAGTGATGAATTACTCCCTAAACGCCATCTCTGGGGTATCTCTATAGTAAATGTTAGTATCCCATCCAATCCCAAATTTCCAATAAAAAGCCTTTGTATGTACACCAAATCCTACATGGCTCAAGAATCATGCCACAGCCAATCTGGGTACCCAGACTATTCAGGCCATGACTCCCTACCAGTATAATGTAACAATTCCATCACAGGGTCCTTCATGAAATACTTATGTGGACAAACGCCATCACAGCACCTAGAAAAATCTCCTCGCACTACCTCCACCCCGGTCCCAGAACTATGCAGCGTATGTCCATTCATGACTGGTAACCCTCTTTCCATTTTTTCGGCGAAGGTTTCTACCTCCTCTTTGAAGGAGTCTTCATTCTCTTGTCGGATCTTTTCCATCTGTTCCTTGCCGTAGACGATTGCTTTGGTCAGCCAGATGGTATGACGTCGTTCCAGCAACATCAGAATTGCGGGCTCGCTGTTATCGGGTGTCTCTTCTCCTCCGAAGTTTCCGTCTAAGAAGAGTTTGGAGAGGGAGAGATGCTCGCGCATGATTTCGAAGACGGATGCCCATTTTGAGGTCGCTTCGTGGAGCCATATGGATGAGAGGTTGAGGACTCGAAGGGTGCGCGAATGGTTTATTAGGAAGGATGAAATGGCCTTGACGTGACAGGTGACATCTTCTAGACGTAAAGTGTGAAGTTTAGGCCAATGCCTGTTGGACAGAGTGTTTGAAAATAGGACTGGATAACGATATTCTCTCTCCTGATGCACTAGATAGTGATTGCGAGTAGGCCGGCCAAATCTCAAATCCAAAGTCTCCAAGAGCGGCATCACCGATAACAGTGCCCCTAGATTCCTATGTCGTTGACAAGACTCTTCCGGTATATCAGCCGCATCAAAGTCCTCCGCAAAATGGATCTGTAACGTTCGCAGACCAAACCAGACCGTGTATTCGGGATTGGATCGAGTCTGGGAATCCAATGCGTAATCAAAGAACTGCCATCCCAATTTCTTGATCTTGAAATGTTTCAATTGTACACCGTGGTCGCCAGCGGTCGCTAAGCCAGACAATAGTCCCATCATAGGCCGAACAGAAGACTCATCACAGTGGTCCACTCGTCCATCTGTGAAATGTGCGGGGATGGCCATGGTGTCCTCATATTCTCTCTCCAACCAAGGACTCTTCTTCGCATTCGGTCGCCCCTTCATCACAACCTGTTCCAAGACCGGGAACTTTGCGAGCGCACTCTTGAAGATGGCGTAATCTTGACTGCATTCGAGAAAATGCGATTGCTCCACCAGCTTCCTATCGTAAACCCTCCACGTTCCTTGTAATCGCTTCGTCGTGCTAGCCTGCTCCCTGATACTCCCGTTCTTACATCCTACCCCGATCTTGGATGTCCCAAAGCGAATATATCTATCACAATCCCAGTCTGAGAAATAATCTTGCAATTGGCCCATCCATCCCTCCTTGTCGATCTCACTCAGCATCATTGGTTCGTACACAACCTTCCTTACATATCTCCGTAGCTGATCGTTTCTCGATATGGCATGGAGATTGGCGAAGGATTTGTGCGTGAACATGACATGTAGTTCCTTGACCAGATGGCGTTGGGAGAATTCGGCGAAGGCTTTGCAGGTCAGTCTGAAGTGGCCTAGGTCGTGTAATGGGAGGATGCTGCATATTTGGTGGAGGATCTCTGGAGGAAGCTTGTGGATTGAGATGGTCGGTTCTGGTGGAGGGTGCTTGCGAGGAGGCATTGTGTGGTTGGGTTGTGTTTCTGGTGTTGATTGTGGTTTCTTGATGGTAGATGGAGGGGCTTACAGATAAGGTAGACGCGAATTTGAGGATGACGCGACATCATGTTATCGGTGCTTATCGCTCGCTTATAGGCGGTCCGCGCCGTCGCTTAAGGTCGGCTGAAGCAAGTGATAGGTAGGAACGGCGTATACACTACAATAGCGATACTAGTTAGCCTCGGAGTATATATAAATCAAATCCTTATAAGTTGATATAGAAAACCTTGTAGTGAAACTTATAACTAGCTAATTAGATAATCAATATTTTTCGAATTAAATTCTTACTATTTAGATTCCCTAGCCTTATTTCTAAAAAAATAAAATAAAAAGAAACACGAAATCTAATTAATCCTCTAATTAGTTGGGTATGAATCTTACTATGAATAAAAACTAGATTACACTATAAAGATTTAATTCTTATATACTCCGAGGCTAATTAATAGTCGGGCGATACTATAAGCTTCTACCGATATAGAAGCTCAAAAAAAGCCTTGATTAGTTCTATGACATGTTAACCTACCAACTAAATGTGACCATAGCGTGTTTAAAAAATCTTATTAGACAATAAAGGAGATACAGTGGTATAAAGCGCACAATTTTTGTAAGGTCTAGTATGTGCGTCCCCTACAAAACCTCAAGCGAGAGCGTGAAGAAATGATGGGCAAACAATTACTCGTACACCTTGCCAAATCAGTCTCTTGTGCCACTATTAGCCCAACTTTCAAGTAAAAGACCTATATTTATATTTATTTGCTGGACGCCAGGAATATCAGATTTGCAAATACGCGAAGAGGAATACTGTTGCAGCAGTGACTGATCAAAATTAGACGTTTCTTTCCATACTTTACAGTAGCAACTTGGGATCACCAAATATAGCCAGAACCACTCTATAACTTTCTCATTATATCGTTGAATGAATACAAACAAGATACGATAACAAAAGAATATCCAACAGCAGTCATGAATCAGAAAAGCTAGGTGTTTGGATTGTCAATCTCTTTAGTACAATCGAGGTCTTTAAAGGAATTAGGTATCGTCTAGACCTTAACTGTAATAGAGATTCGTTATTAGGTTAGATATGAAACTCGACTCCTGGGAAAATGATTCGAAGACGAAGATCTGAAAAGCAAGATTTCAGCTGAAATAGCGTTCATGACATTGAGTACACAATCTTACTGTCTATCAGATAGAACAATCAAACGTAACATGTGGGCTAGAACTTTAGTCCAGTATATTGAATTTAGGTGCAAAGGAAAGGTAAATACGGTTGGGTGTATTCTGGCCGTGAAATTGCTCTAAATCGGTGAGATATGAACACATTGGTGTCTTGTTTTCTATACAGTTTCCAAATCGAAACATCTCAAATGATGGCGTTGAAATTTGACCAGCTCGCGCAGTACTACCACCAGAACTGACCCTCAACCAACCAATAACGCACTCAAGGGATCAAAATGTGATATTCTCAATCGAAACTGGCTGTTTTCAACGAAAACATATGCATTGCCAGAGAAACCGGACCGTACGTGTTGGTGGTAATGTACAGCTTGATCCTCCCGCATCCAGCATCCATCCCTTCCGCCCGAATAATGACAACTCCGGCAACACTGATCCCCACACCTATCCATAACTTCCCAACTCATCTCTATGCTGATGCGTTTGCCGCTCTTTGGTCCTCAAGTTTTGCGTAGAAAGCATCGCGTTTGCGGACGGCTGGAACGTGGTATCCGTACCAAAAGGCGTATCCAAAGGCTGTTCCGAGACCTATTCGAATTCGGATCAGCTTTTCCCCGACTAACATGTTCCATGCGACGTTGTCCAGATCTTAAGTTATGGCCTTTATCCTGGCAGAACATCGCTCTCCGTATTTGCCTAATACCGCAGCTCGCAGCGCTCCTTGAAATATACAATCGCCGAAGGAAGAAGGAGTATCCAAGAGCAGCTCTCAAAAGTTTGAATAGCGATTTGGCTGACTGTTCTATGCGCAGAGCTTCCAAGTTCGTTTCCATCCTCATGCCTGATTCCAACACCCCACCATGCCTCCTCCCACTTTCGCACTAATCGGCTCCGAGATTTATGTGGTCGAAATCGCCCGAACATAACAGAAAGAATCTCAAAATCAATATCACTTACCACCAGCGACACTGAGGTCAAGGACAAGGCCCCGTCGGAGCATCTGGAAGAAACAAGTCAGCCCATGAATTCCAAAGCTTTCGAGCCCCGAGTGAATTCGCGAAGACTCGTCAAGGTAGAGACAAGTATACATACTCCGGTGATTGGTTTGATTGGCATTTTGTGTGATTTGTAGACGTTCCGTGGGTCTTTCAATTGTAGTTCTTGTCGTAAAGAGTCGTCGTTGAATCAAGCCAAGTCATAGGCACTAGCGTCGGAATCACGTGCTCACGCCTGCCACATTTCTCGGGCTTGGCCTGGCCCCAGCCCAGAGCTCTTGGATATCAATCAACTTACCAAATTCAAAGGTACCATCATCAACTTTGCGCGACAACAATTCATAACGCCAACAACACTCCGAAGCTATTCTCTACTTTCGATAATGAAAGAGATATCCAAGACGAGGTGATACTCTGTGTTTTCATTGAGCACACGCGTGCGCGCAACGATTGAAGTCGAGGTCGCCCACCATGGGTCCCGTTTCCCCTGTCTCTCGAAAGCGATCAACGCCCTCTCACAGCGACGATGACCTCGCAGAAGTACATCCAAGCAAGAAGATATGCGTAAAACCTACGTTACCTCATACACCTCCTCCAGAAACCCCGCTGGAGGCGCCAAAGGAACGGGCGCAAGATTTCGAAGATGAGCCCCGAGCGCTCTTGAGGCGCCAGATAGCAATGACCTTACAACATGTTGGATTCGATGGATCTGAACCGGAAGCTATGGAATCCTTTTGCATGGCA
Organism: Hymenoscyphus occultus; assembly: GCA_900536445.1. Taxonomy (NCBI): domain Eukaryota; kingdom Fungi; phylum Ascomycota; class Leotiomycetes; order Helotiales; family Helotiaceae; genus Hymenoscyphus; species Hymenoscyphus occultus. The sequence goes on from UNPT01000385.1 coordinate 13,236, forward strand.
GTCGAGACCTGTTAGTATCCATTGTTCGATTGCTGCGAATCTCGCGCTCTAAACTAAGCTACTAGACTTCGAGAAATTCGCTTCACGCATAACATTGAGCATGCACAATTCGAGACGATCGCTACCTATACCTTCCGATTTCCAACATGGGTTATCAGCTGTTGCTCTACCGCTATTATCACTAGAACCGCATCTGGATCCGCCCGTAGCTCCTATAAAACGACTACCCGCGGAACCACCCGAAGAGTCAAAGATCATTTCGACGGTCGCATTATTGGGCGAGGAACTGGATGGTAATTTGGAGAAGAAGATGCTTCGGCAGATACCGAAGAATTTTCCCTCTTTTCCCAGCAAGCATACATACAAGCGGACTGAACAAGAATCGCAACGAGAGACTGATCCCAGGAAGATTCGAGAAGAGGCTGCGAATGCTGCAAGGCATGCTGAAGAGGCACTTCGCCGGCTAGTGAATGTAGAAAAGGCCGTAAAGGAGAAAAATGTCAAGAAGAATGCAAGCAAGGACCCACGAAGTAAAGAGAGACACGACATATGGGAAGAAACGATGAGATCATTCATGAAGGGACAGGAAAGGCGGTTTGAAGTGGGCGAACACAACGGAAATGATGATAGAAGTATGATCGTCAATTCCGAGAGGCAGTTTTTCCGGAAAGGCGCGGTAACGAAGAGGAAGCCACCGAAAGAAAATGGGGATTCGGCGTAAAAATTCGTTTGGGATATTTAATGGGATGGGGTTTTGATCAATTTAGCGTGGTGTTCGGGATTGGGCATGGATATTGATTTTTCAACAGTGTGTATATAGAAACCATACATACATAGTATGGTCGGAAAGTGCTGCAGAATGCACTTTGTACAAAGACTCTTTCTTGCCTGCAGCGCAAGTCTGGTGGGCATGCTTTTATTCAAGAGGATTTTCACCAGTTTCTGTCTGCTGCTTTGTAATTGAACTTTTTGGTGCTTTGCCTGAATTACTTTTTATGGCTATCATTGTGGTGAAATTCTGTTGTTAATCAAGAGGGGGACTCAAATTCGCGTAAGGAACTACCGACATTCCATATCACGAAGTTTACTTGACTGCTTTTTTTATTCGTGTATCAAAACTCTCCCTTCTAACAGATTATGATTTTCAACGCCTGTACACCCCCTGCTCCATCTGTAAAATACTGTCTATATAATATCATCATTGCGCGTAAAACTATGACTATTCGTTGACAAGAGAACAGGGTGTCTTGGTAGAATTGCTCTCTGTCCACAGGTATGCATATGAATGATTTTGTAGATTGTGGGACTTGAGACGCTTCTACAAATATGGATGCCATGTTATTCAACTTACGTGAGGAGAGAGCTATGTTGAGAATCTCCGAAAGTCACTGATGTTGAAGACACTAGCGATGCTGCCAAAGAGCACTAAGCAGTGTACAGTACGGAAAAATCCCCCGACCTGTTGCTAAAACTGGAAACCTCCGTATTTGGGCGATGAATGTCGACAACTCGAAATTTAACGAGGATTGGTTCATCTCGGACTATAACGCTAGTACGATTAAGAAATTTCGTCTTGCAGCGCAAAAACCCAGCCATTGGTCTGACAGCAGAGATGCTTCATTTTGCTTTTCCGACTGCCTTCGATAATTTTTACTATCTTTGCTGTCGTCGATTTTTCAAGGGCTTATTTATTCATGAGTTTTCTTTCCTACTTTCTGGTTTATGTTCTGTTGAAGGTCTCTCTCTTGGGAGGTTTGTGACATCCACGGTAGTGCTGCAAGATAATGCCTGCCTTTTTATATCGGAATAGCACTCCTACCCTTCTTTTTTCCCAGACCCCTTGTGCAATTCTTTGAGATACAATATGAGAATGGATGAGCTCTATATATGAACGTGACCTTCAAAGTTTGCGTGGGTCAAAACAATCGAGAGTGTATTTAAAGGTCCTCACTATTTTTATTCCGAGTAGACTTTCAGTACTGTAGTTTGGAGCTACTTGTTTGCAATTCTCTGGGCTGGCAGATTGTTACGTACTACTGCATTGTGCGGTCTGTTGTCTTGTTGCTGTATCTTGGTAGATTTGATGGGAAACATGTGTTCACGAATAAATCAGACGGTTTGGTTTAAGGGGGTATGAATTTATACTATGCTGTTGCCATGGGCCTTTCACATAGATGGTTCATGGCCATATACAAGGAAATCTCAGGGCGTGTCTTTTTGTATTTTGAGGAACTCATATCTCATTCTTCCGTCTTCAGATTCAAGTCATTTCATACCTTCCTAACATGCAACTTAGGACGAAAAGCGATCTGCTTCCTAAGAGTCATGGTGGGAGAAAGGAGTGGACTTGGTAGGAAAAAATGTCATTACCCTCAGTTCCTTTTTTAACTGTTGTATTTCTTGATACACCAGCTTAAGAGCGTATGGTAGAAAAAAGAACAAGGATGTCCGCTACTACGTGTTTGATTTGCTGTCGATTATTTTCTTGTTGTCGAATTATGTTAGCGACTTACTCTCGTTTTTGTGGCGCCTTCTTTGATCTTTTCTGTAGGGAGATACTTGTAAATTTAAGCCAGTATATTTACGGAATAGTCGAGTCATTTCTCGGAGTATTTTCTGTTTGGGGAAATCAGGCAGTCCCCATGGCTTCTACTCGTCTCCTGCTAGTATTATGCCAGCTTATACGAGGAATATGCGTATTGGAAGTCTAATATACGTACAAGACGTCCGATATATATATTCCTCGTATACGCTAGTATAATTCTATAGCGAGAACGGGTAGGAGTCTATCAACCCTTGATAATAAGGGGGGTCCTCAGGTTCTTTTATACTTTAATCAAGAGCCTTGTGTGATATGGAAGCCCCAACATTTTTAATAATCTCTATGAAACATGTGGTTGGTTTTGATTTAGACAAGCGAAATAATGCTAAAGAGCCGGAAAATGCAATGATCGATTTAATCTTCTGAAGCAGTGAAGTTTAGGCAAGAGGTAATTTTGCTAATGGTAGGTTATTGGATTGAGGATGGAGGGTGGCTATATTATGGTTTCTTGTACTAGCATTACTTTACTAGTTAAAGATATATATAGAGTACGTTAGCGACTTGGAATACCGTATTAATTGGATTATAAGATATCATACACGAATAAGATATTACTACGTTTGTAGATATGGTTCTATATGGTCCGAAAAACTAATATCTTATAACTTTGACTAATAAGAAGGCTAGAATCCTAAATCGATACTTTTATATCATTTTTCAGACGCTTTATTCAACAACACAACATTGGCCAAATCACTTATAATTATAGTACTAGATGCCCAAGAGTGTGTTTCAAAGTTAAGCTATAAAAAAAACCGTATATAGATTTTGTAAAATTTGAAGCTATTCCCAGATACCCCGTATATTGCCGCCGCATTTTGTTAACTTATCCGTCTATATCTATATCCATATAGTCCTCCTCGTCAAAATCAGGAGAGAACTTATCGTCTATAGAATAGAGATATTAGAAAAGGATAAGAGAGGGCATTAGTAAGTAACACTAAAAAGTAGTGTAAAATTATTATACAAGATATTAGTTTTTATATAAGATATGGTTCGAATGGGCCTTAGGACAGATTTTTTATTTAAATAATGATATCTTGTAATCCAATTAATGAGGTATTTAACTTCACGAATGTTACAAAATTTGAAAATCGAAGCTACTATGTCTCATTTGTTTTGAAGATCATGGGATGAAATTATTGATTTCTGGTTGGGGCGTTATAGAATAATGACAAGATCTCGGGACTTAAGCGAAAATAGGCGAGATTTTTCGGGCAACTTAATTCAAGCAAGCGTCGCTTCTTTACTCGTTTGTACTTCTGAGTCCACGCATTTTCTTCAAGGCATTAAAATGTAAGTGGAAAGAAGTCCCATTGATTATTTTCCATTACTAGCGTACGAACGAACCACTTAACTACCCGAGTCCTTATTTTCTACGCTATCTATTACGGAGCCATTGGAAAGTAAAGCGGGTACTTGGGAAAGGGGCACAGAATTAGAGGTATTCACATCAAGTGTTCACAAAAAGAAGGCTCTAATATAGAGATACTTTGGATTTACGTTCTCGATCTCTAATCAACGAATATCTATCACAATCTGGTCTCAGTCGAAATCCTCAAATTACTTCTCACCCCTTGTTCCCATATTTCCCCAATCAAGTCTCAGAGTAAGTATGCCGGAGGATTACCATCATCCAAAACCGCCGGTCTGTAAAGAAAAACCACGTCTTTCTGTCCATCCTGCTCATACTAAGCCGTGAGTTCTAAATTCCGTCGAGAATGAATGCCGCTCTCCTCCTGGGGAACTTCAGAACTATCTTCCTCCTCAAACAGTCTCATTAGACCATCATATTGTTCGAAATTCTCTTCCCCAAACAAGTCCATCAGTCCCTCATACGGATCCGCGCTTCCCCGCGCCACGAATTGTTGGTCCCAGTAAAACCACTCTCCTTCACAATTCGATCGATCATATGGAATACCGATGATGACAGGTTCCTTAGGATGGTCTCTTGCGCAACGAGACACGGGTCGCAGTGTATAATGCGCCAGTTGCTTCGCGCGTGGGTCATCCGCGGACATGTTTGGTTGGAGGTACAAGAGTTCAGACTGCCACCAATCCAGACGGTCTTCTCTGCATATAAGGGCGCAATTGAAGTCTCATGTCTTTGAGTCGGCGATGGGGAGAGAATGCAGGTCTTTGTATATCCCCGTTGCCATTCGGCGCCATTCATTCATCTTTGATTTGTCCAACCACTTGGCTGACTCGGGACTGTCGTTGCGCTTTCCGCGGTATTTGATAGATTTGCAGAGTTGAGAATCCATAGGGACCAATCTGAAACGCTGGCGGTGGCGGAGAGACGTAAGGCCAGCTACCTCGCCAGCTTCCGTGCTAAGACTCTCATATCCGGCCTCTCTGGTTGGCGGATAATTCAAAATGCAGGTCAAACTCTTGAGAGAAGGAAACGAGAAGAGAAACTCTTCAGTAAAAACTTCACCTTCATCCCACCCGCCGTTCTTTACAAATGCAAGGTTCTGAATGCCACCAAGAATAAGTGGCGAAGCCGACCACTCATGCGGACTAAGACTACCGAGTGAACCAGTCTCGAACACAACGACGACGTCCCGGGCGCCATCCACGTAGATCGGTCTTAAGAGTTTTCGGTGGTCAAAATCATCCTCATTATACATTCCACTCTGCTTCAGCACTTCTCTTCCCAGTTCCAAAGGCTGAATGTCACGATAGTGTAATCGAATAATGCCTAGGGAATCTTTGCAGGAAAACATGTGCTGGTAGCTGTCTTGATCGTCGGCAAGTCCGTCGATTGAGTAACGATATCCAATAGGCGTCAAAATCACCAACTTTGGATCCGGCAGACTTAGTTCCCAGATTCGATTTCGCAACTAAGACACGAAGAAAAGTCAGCTTATATATCCATCCGCCTTCCTATAGATGGTTTATGTAAGAAAAGGAGGAGGAATATGGGATCACACTTACTTCACCAGGGAGCTTCGCAAATCCAGTCAAGGGTGGTATTTCTTCCGTAGGCCACTCAACCAATCTGAATTTTTTATAATCTGGAAATTTCGCATGGCAGGGCGTTCCATCTGCGTATGTTGGATTCGGGACAATATTCCAATGAGCTGAGTTTTGGTTAGTTAGTCAAGGTTCATGTCCTCATTCTTTAAGGAGGAGGCTTACCTGGATCATAAGAATTGTAGATATTGGTGGGAGTTTGCTGCTTCTGCCCCTCGCCTTGAATGGCCTTGGCACGGGTCGTAGTCTTGTCCAAATCACTGGGGCATTTGGGGAGTAAAGGAAGTGGGATGTTGGGTCTTGTACAGTAGAGCTTTCCAGGTACATCACAGCCGGTTTTGACCTTACAAAGACTTGCGTAAGATGGCATGATTGCTTGTACTGGAGGTTCAATAGTACAGTCGTATTACTTCTTGCTGTCTCCTGAAGTTGAGTTGGAAGTTGTCAGAGAAGGGTTGCGTTCGTCTTGTTCGCACATATGAGGTTGTAGGTTGGTAGTGGATGCGCTCTGGTAGATGTGGTAGATGAGTTACAATAGAGGACGTAGGGAAGAGCCATAGGCCTAGTGGCCTAGTATATCTATCTCATACAAGCATAGGGCTTGGTCCAAGCACTTGTAACTTCCGCTTAGTGAATAAAACTCTGTTCTGCTTCTCTCTTAAAAAGCTTTTGCTAATAGAATAGAGTTATTCCTTGTTCTGCGCTTCTACTTGGCATGATTGCGTTCCTAACCTATGGTGAACAAACTGTCTCCCTTACCCTTTAAATCTTCATTACCGTTATGTAGAACGCTAATTAGGGGTTGGTTTTTGTGCTCACGCTATCCACCTGCTAAGTGAGCAGAAGCCTACTAGTAGTGAAGTTCTATAAGTAAGGAGTAGGCCCTGAGTAGTAGTTACCAAGTAATGTTTAACATCTCTGAGGTTATTCACTAGTGAGCGTGAATAGGAATATTTAAGTTATATGCCTACTACCTACTATAACACGTGTAATTCTTACTAACGTAGGCCTTTCTTAAGATATAAATAGTTAGGGTAGAACTAATAGTAAACTATTACGTTTTTACTTAAAATCTCTTAATATTTTTACTTTATTATATCTTCACTTCTTCACTTCCTCACTTCCTCACTTCCTTACTTCCTTACTTCCTTACTTCTTTACCTCCTTACTAAATTACTTCCTCACTTCCTTACTTCCTTACTTCCTTACTTCTTTACCTCCTTACTAAATTACTTCCTCACTTCCTTACCTCCTTACTAAATTACTCCCTCCCTTCCTCCCTTCCTTATCCTATAATCCCTTCCTCCCTCTTTCCCATCCTCCCTCTCTTATAGCGTTTACAAGAACTATTTAATAACTCGAGTACTATTTAGAGTTAAGTTTAAGTAGTATACTTATTTAAGTTAAGTAGTAGTACCTACTTAACTTAACTAAACTTACTTTAAACCCTACTCTAACCCTGAATATTGTTTACAAACTTACTTATATAAACCTTAACTATACTAAAACCCTAGAAAAAAAGATTTCTATTCTAACGTACTAGGTATCTAACTACCTATTAACACCCTATCCTACCTATCCCATCCATCCTACCTATCCCATCCATCCATCCATCCACGCCTGGAAACACAACGCAAATCAACCAAATTCTATGAACAGTGGTTGAAGCAAAAACACACACACACAGATATATATATAAACCGGGCACCGTACATCCCCATTCTCCTCCACTTTTCTTCTTACCTTTCCTATCCTCACTCCAGCAAATTCTTTTCAAATCACTCTCCTAATGGTACATCGCGTGTCCCTTCACTTCCCACCCCACCTATCTTGACATGCCTTTATATTTGTAGCCGCCAACAAAATATGGCGATTCGGTATCCAGGATTGTAATTTCGACTTGTTATCCTAGGATTGAACCTTCTTTCTCCTCATCTCCTCGGTTCCAATGCCGAATAGCACATCTCATTTCGGCATTTGTGACAACAACGCAAAGCGGGTTTGTAACCTTAGCACTCCCCGAAATCTTGTTTTATTTTCTCGGCTCGGCTCTTGTATTCTCAATTCCTTATCATTGGAAAATTTTCTATCGTCCAAAATTGATTATAGCGAGCTATGACTTAGTCAGCCGATTCCAATCAAAATTCCAAAAAAGGCTGTACTTACTGAGGTACTAAATCCATAAGCAAGTTTTCGGCCAGTTGAATCCCAAGATAGGGAGTAGTTATTTTCATCTGAATTGGAGTCTTGCGACATTGGAGTACTCCACCCAGACTGATCACTTCGATTCCACGCTGCTCTTGGAAGTATCGGATCGTCAACCTTCCAGATAAATATTTGATCGGTTGTTGCGCCAGCGATGAATATGCCACATGGTGTAAATGCCAAGGATGTAACGCCCGAGTGCATGGTCATGGAGAATCTGGGTTTAGTTTCCGATGACCTGCCATTCCAAATACTAATTGCACAATCTTCTCCAGCTGACGCTAGTAATCGTTCAGCGTCATCTCCAACAGCTGCTGGAACTGACAAAGGTTGCCACATTAAAGCTGTGATGACTCCTTGATGTGCGTTGAAAGAATGACATTGTCCAGTTTGGTTCCAGATCTGATCACAGTTAGCAGGAGATCTTGACGGCTAATCTGGAAAACTTACGTCAATCATTCCAGTCTCGCTAGCGGTAGCGAGTAAATTAGAGCGCCAGTCGTATCTAAGCATGGAAATGGCATGGCGATCTCTGGTCTCAAACTTTTTCGTCATAGAGATGGCCCCTTCAGCGCACCGGAACTCTTGAAGAATATCCCCTCCGCCGATTACAAATTCATCGTCCTTGGTCCAAGCCGCGTCTAACGTTTGGTCCAACAGCGAGTGATCTGGGATGTAGTGCTTAAAACATTTCCCTTCCGCCGGATCCATAATGGTGATTACAACCCCCTGAGTGTGGTTGCCAGGTGAGAGTACCAGACATGCTGTGTTTGACGGATTCCAGCGCAAGAGGATGATGGGTGAGTAAATGCCGTCAAAAGCACAATGTGGGTGCCCTTGGGCCGTCCAGAAGCCAACTCTTGCAACTCCCTCCTCCACCGGCTCACTGGCGACGGCCACAATTTTTCCATCGGACGACCAGCTAAGTCCCGTGACCGTGGTGGTCGGCGGCGCATTGTCAGACAACAGGTTCTGGAAGGGTTGAAACAAAGGCTTTCGCTGCGAGCTTGCCCCTGCAGTTGCGTCGGTGGTTGTCTCGGCTGCCGTACGCGACAGGGTCCAGAGGCGAGCTAGCGCATCGGTACCCGCAGCCGCCAAGATGGCTGGATCTCGTGGGTTCCACTCGCATTGCAACAAAACTGCATTTCGCTGAGCCTGGTCGTCCGACAATTCCAGGAACAACGTCTCTGTGGAAAGTTCAGAAACTTTAACAGGCTGGATGCCTCGCTCAGGCCCGACGGTGATAACCAACGGCAACGGTGCTTGCTCAGAGGGTGATGGATATGCGTTCTCGTCGTGACCATGACCGTGGCCGTGACTGAGGCCGTTCTGCTCGTCGTCAATTTCCATGGGCGTCGGGTCGAAGCCGTTGCCGTTTCCGTTGCCATTTCCGCTGTCGTAGCCATTGCTGAGTCGGGGTCGCTTGGCGGGGGGCCCATTGTTATTGGCTCCAGGTCCAGCTCCATTGGTAGCTTGAGGCTGTTCGTTGTCCATTTGACGCTTTCGGACATTTTCAGAATCCTCTTCGTCAGCTGGTGCCGATGTGGTTGAGTTGGGTAATGGTCCAAAGAAGCCCGTCTGTGCATCCCCTTCTGGCGCGCTCACCTATCAAGGCGGTCAGGTCAGTTGCATCTCCCATGGCTGCAAATGGCTCCCACGAGCAATTGCGATTTGTTTCTTTACACACGTACCTGCGCATGATCTCCAGCAATGGCGCTGTACACGAGTCCTCTGTTGAGCAGAACGACGAGTGCATGATTCGGTACATAGGGCGCACATGGGAGTTTCTGCGGATCGGGCGTGTTCCACTCCTTTTGCAGCCGGACAGCTGTCTCTTGATAACCTGAAGCCATGGATTTAGCACGCGTGGAATGGGGGAGGGACAGCGTCCTGAAGGTCTTTGGGAATCATCTTGTATACATACCACAATCGACCAGATACCTGTGCGAAAACGTGACAATTAGCGAAAACCAATCCTGTACCTGACAACCACGCAGGCGGATCACGAGGAAACACATACCTCCAGATCATGTAATTGACCCGATCCGAGTCGAGCGACTCCTTGGACATGGTTGCGGTGCGCTGGAGCCGGCCGAGGGCAGATGGGAGGTTGAGATGGTGCGTTGGGTGACGAGAGGGTGGTTGATGAGAGGTGTATGGTGTTGTTGTATGGTGTTCGGAGGTTTGGAATGAAGGTGTGTTCCGTGTTCAGTGTTCAGTGTTCGCCTCTCGTCGGTTCCTCACCAAGACGCCAGGCGGGAGCACTGAGCAGGGCAGATGGTGTGGGATGAAAAGGTGGAGCGACAGGGCGTTGCTGCCAGTGTGGAGCCGGGGGAGTGATTGGTCTAGGGGATGCTGTAACTGTGAAGGCCGTGCTGTCGGGGCGGCGGTGATGTGCCAGGTGTAAGAATCTGCAGGCGGTGGGTTGTGAGGATGCGATGCTAGGGCTGGCGGTGTTGTGGTGGTAGCAGGGCAGGAGTACGAGAGTACGAGTACAGTGCAGGAATAGTAGAGTTGAGCGACTGCAATTGAGCCCTCGTGTCGAGTGCTAGTGCCTACGGCCGCTGCCTACTGCCTTAATAGCTGCTTGCTAGCGTGTCGTCGAGTACCTACGTAGACCTCTGTTGAGACTGTCACCGTCCTATCAACGGCCTGAGACGGGGGACGCTTTTAGCCGTGCGTCGATCGTCTTCCTGGGATTCGGGGATATCGAAGTGTGGACTGTGTGGTGCTGGTGTGTGACCGGGGCACCAATGGCACCTCCAGGGCTAGACGGGGAAGCAGGGTGTGCTGACTCAAATCGGATCGGGCGCTAGAGGTTGATTCTTCGAGTGTACGAGTATGAGTCCTGCGTATGGTGACAGAGTTGTATGGTTTGTAGAGAGCAGTACTAGTACTAGTACTAGTAGAGAGCCTACGATTGTCTGCAAGTTGGTGTTGGCAGAAGAGGCCTACGCCTACGCCTACGCCTACGCCTACACTCTACCTGGCACCTGGAATTGGTGGTTGGTTGGTTCTTATTTAGTTGGGTTGGGGAGGCTAGACTTTGGAGGGTTGGCTGACGCGCTTGGTACTGTACCGTACGAGGTACTCTTGCTCGGCAGGTACAAGTAGCGACGAACCAAATCAAGAACCGCTAGCGATCAGCTATCAACCTACTTAACGCGCTCCTTTCTCCTTTCAATCCTCGCTACTCGTACCGCCAAATACTCGAGCTTCTCCTGCGCAAGCTTCCAATTGACCAGTTTGTATCCCGTGATCTATTCGCCTCTTCCTCCAACGGTGTGACGGGAATCGCGTGCAGATGTGGATCGTGGAGAGCTGCGTAGTCGTCGGTACAGGGGAGGTAGTCGTACTCCCTACATTATTCGACTATGTAGCTTCATGCGAGGTGGTGCCGAGTACTGTACACAAAGCTGCGAGCATGGCATATGCATGCCGGTGGTCAAGGGAAACGAGCGAGCACTTCTCAACGCTGTTCACTGTCTGGTGCTGGTGTTGGTGCTGGTGCTGGTACGAGTACTCGTTCTTTGATATCCAGACTTTTGTGGTCCTCTGTATTTTCGGCGCATATCGCATATCCGTCGGTTTCGTACCTACTGTAGTGGAGATAATGATGGAGTCAGGAGTCAGTCCGTTGATGATGCTTGTCATTTTTTGACGCAAGTGCAGGTGCTTTAACCTTTTTCGACGTTCAAGGTGGGCCATCCAACCAATCTGCGGCGACCGCTTGCCCACTTGCCAGCCCCTGCCCAAAGCTTATTTGAGCCACGTGACATCCAAATATGCTCAAACAGGTTAGAGGCTTCCCACGTCTTCTGGGAAGCTCTGGCCTAAGGCTCCAATTTTGATCGACGTCGGGTCATCGGTCCGTGTTGACTCCGATGTGGGATCTGTCATTTTTCTCGTCCAACGAGGCGAGCGAGGGAACAAGAGCTTCAAACTCAACGTGCTGGCCTTTGAGCTCTGTGAGAATCCCCCGCAACCTACGACGACATCATGCCTCCCAGGCTCAACATCCCACCCATAACTCGAATCCTCCTCATTGTCCTGGTCTTTCAGTCTCTGCTGAGCGGCGCCATACGATACAGACAATGGAATGGAGAGAATGATGTCGTGGTTCCGTACCTTGCCCTGGTACCACAACTTTCCTTGATATATCCCTGGACCTTTATTACCACGACGCTGGTGGAGAATAATGTCTTTACTTTTGCCATAGCCGGCGTGACCATCTTTTATGGGGGGAGATATCTGGAGCGCGCCTGGACCTCGGTCGAGTTTGTCAAGTTCCTAGCTGTGGCAGCTGTGATACCAAACATCATCTGCTTTGGCATTCTGGTCTTCTTCTTTGCATTCACAGGAAATGTCGAGTGGACGTGAGTTCATAAACCTGCCCAAGAAACATCCTCATACTAACATTACCCAGTCTGTTAACTATCAATGGCACCATCCCCCTCCAAATCGCTTTCCTCGTAGCCTTCTCCCAACTCGTCCCCGCGCATACAGTAACCCTCTTCAAGGGCATCATCTCCCTCCGAGTCCCCCGCTTTCCCCTCCTCCATATCCTATCAGTCTTCCTCCTCGCCCTCACCCCAATCCTTAGCGCAGCTTCCTTCTTCCTCGTCATCAACGGCTTCCTAACAAGCTGGATTTACCTCCGCTTCTACAAAACCGCCTTCCCAGATTTAGAAGCCACTCAAAATGCCACCTTACGGGGCGACGCCAGCGAAACCTTCGCATTCTCAGAATTCTTCCCAGATCCTGTCAAGCCCGCTATATCCGATTTCTCAAATCAAATCTTCAACATCCTCGTCGCGTTCAGAATCTGCACTCCCTTCTCAGCCGCGGATCTCTCAGCTTCAAGAGGAGAATCAGTCATGCAAAGGGGGACACCAGGGAGCGCGCGCGCAGAAGCGGAACGAAGGAGGGCGATTGCGTTGAAAGCCCTGGATCAGAGATTACACGCTGCGACCACGGTGCCGAAGCCTAAACCACCACCTCCTGTGGTTGCGGGACCGAGTGTGCAGGTCCAGCCGCAGCCCAATGTTCCGGAACCGGCGGCGATGCTGGGGGAGACGAATTATGTTCCTGAGAGGGAGGATGGGAAGGATGGGCAGTGATAGGATGTGTAGAGAGAAAGGAAACGGGAATTAGAAAGGGCAGGGGCAATTGATGATTTTTGTTATATACGGGACCGTCTACTTTTGTCTGTCTGTCTGATTAGGACTGTGTTTTTGGTACTTGTAATTTTCCTATCTTCTTTTCATTTGAGCTTTGTTAGGGAGGTTTTCTGATGGGGGCGTCACGGAAAGGGCAAGGTACTGTAGGTAGGTAGGTATGGAGGAATCAATGGACGGACAGGGCATTAGGGGCATGTATAGGGGTAGGGGTGGGATAGGGGTTCCTTTTCTTTCTTTTCTTTTTTATTATCATCATCCTTCTTCTTTGTAATGTTCCATGTTTCCATATCCTTGTATATCAATATCTCATGATACCCCCGCCAAAAATCAAAAATATCTTGATATTCTTGTTTGTCTTTCTAGGGGAGATTTGCGTTTTGGGTATAGATTGTGTTTGTTTGCGTGGATGGAGGATATGTGAGATATGTGAGATATGTTGGTTGAGAGAGGTGTTGAAACGGGTTGGATGGGGTTGGATGTATATCTTTTGTGATGAGATGTGATGTGATGTGATGAGATGTGATGCGATCGGATGATGGAAAGGGAAGAAGAGAGGAGGAGGAGAGAAGAGGAATTAACGAACTAACCTAGTCAGCAGTAAGGAGTTCTAGTGACTATCTCTCTCTCTCTCTCTCTCTCTCTCTCTCTCTCTCTCTACAACACACTCCCTAGTCTCCCCAGTCTCCCCAAACCTTCAAGCCTTCAAAACTCCAGTACCAAATCAATTTTTTAAGTTCTTAACTATAGATAAATCCCCCTTCCGCCCCACCCTTTTTTTATCCCCAGGTCGTCTAATTTATCTTATTCATCTTATTTATCTCGTCTCATTCATCTCATTCGTCTCGTTTGTTTGTTTGTTTGTTTGTTTGTTTGTTTGTTTGTTTGTTTGTTTGTTTGTTTGTTTGTTTGTTTGTTTGTTTGTTTGTTTGTTTGTTTGTTTGCTTATCCTTTTAATTGTTGGTCTGGGTTTGGGTTGGATGCGAGGGAGCGTGGGGAGGTAGTTGGAAGTGTGTGGAGTGATGGAATGGTTGTTTTTTTGTGGTGGGGAGGTGAAGGGGGAAGGGGAAGGGAGAGAGGTGAGGGATTGGGTTTTTGGGGGGATAGGAGTGAGAGAGTGAGGGGGTGATAGAAGGGTCCTCTAGGAATAGGATCTTTAGAATAAATCTTTCCGTGGTTAGGATAAGGAAGGAGGATGGGGATGGGGATAGGGAAGTGAAGCGACGGAATTGAGGGACCGGACGGAGGGGGTTAAGACAATACTTATGGTATAGGGATTTGTGATTGGAGTGTTACAGTGTAAGAAATGGGGGAGGAAGGGGAGGGTTGGAAATTAGAATCAGAATAGAGGAGTTTTAAGGAAGTGTGTGAGATGACGTGTATTTCCTTCTCATTCACTCATCCCACCCCACTCATCACACCCCCTCCAAAACAACCCACCGCCTCCTTCTCTCCTCCTTCTCCCTAACTCCAAAAACAAGACCTACAAACCTACCCTCCCACATCTATACCCCACCAAACAAACACAGAAGATCGGATCTAGGTCCGGCATTGGTGGTGGAGTTCTTTGCGAGGTGTGAGTGGGTAGCTAATTCGCTTCGGAGAATATCATGGTGTGTGAGGTGTATATGTTGAGTACTTTGTGGGATTTCGGGGGGTTGTGGGGTAATTGGGAGTGGAAGGGTGAGGGGGAAGGAAAGAGAGAGGGGAGAGGGAGGAGTTTGTTGTTTAAGAGGGGGGTTTGGATGAGTGGATGAAGAGGGGGACGGGGGTGGTTGATGATATTTCTAGAATTGGATTTATCGTTCCATTGTAATTTCTAGTTATCAAAAACAGCTTTTTCGCGATCTGTGCAGTCAGTAGCACCTCTCTTGCTTCAGGGTGTGCTACTTAGTAGACGTTAGTGTTTTAAGCAACTGGTATTCTTCGCTAGATGGCTTAGATCAGAGGCTCAGAGCTTTTCTAATGGACCTGGGCGGTGGTGTATTACATAGAAATTTACTGTTCTTGTGCCTGGTAATCACGTTTTCAGGGAGGAATTTCTAGGGTGGGAGATGAGGGTTTTTTTCGAGACAGGAGTCCTGGGATGGGTGGAGGATTTGGAGAATGAAGGATGAAGCGTGTTCGTTAATAGGAGGGGTTTTGAGAAGTGTGGTTTTATGGGCTTTCTAGCACTAAGTAACGAGGTATAAATAAACGACAACGAAAAAGGAAAAGAGATTTCAAAGTCTTTGGGTGTGTAAATTAACAGGCGCCCCAATTGGGGGAGGCGGTACTTGTAATCTTTTAAAGATATCTAGTAGGTACGTATACTGCACCAAACTTAAAATGTCATCTCCCAATGAAAACAAGGTACGATGTCCTCGTAAATTCCTCCTAACTAGCGAGAAGACAAGTAAGTTATAACTTCAGCACCGACGGAAGATTACGTTTTATATATATATAAAAAGGCCAGATTTTGCTTGTGAGCTTACAGTGCTTCGACGAGAAAAGAATGTGAGGGGAAGGGGAGAGGGAATTTGCTGTCGATTTTCGTTCTGTTGTCGAATGCCTGTTTTTCGTTTTGGGGGGAGGGGGAAGAATGGTGGGATAGAGAGATTAGGAAGGTTGGTTACTGGAGTTTCTACGTCTACAGATACTAATGGATGGGAGTGAGGTGTTGAAGGTGAAATTCTTGCTGGTTGTTTATATGGGGCAGCAACTATAACTATACAAGGTTTGTTGTAAGAGGGTGGGTTGAAGGATGGAGGGGTTTGGACATTCATGTTTTTTGAGTTGGATAGATCAGATGTGAAGGAGTTAGATGTGTGTTCTTTGGGGGAGGGGGGTTTCTGTATGTGTGAGAATCTGTGGGAGAAGGGACGGGGATCGGTGGATTCTCTGGTTGTGCTTTAGTTATGGTAGATATGGTGCTTGATTCCAGGGGCTAAGAAGACGGCTTGGGATGAAGAATACTGGATCTCAATGGATGTTAGGATTCAAACTAACTACAACTCATTAGCACGTCTAGGGACCTACTAAGTCGCTGCATGTCTCTCTTCTGCCTCGCAATCCCACAGATAAGCTCAGAGACAAAGACAGGGAGCGGCTGGGAAATCATATGTATATATATTCCGCCCTAATTACAACTTTCGAGTATCAACATTTAACCCTGCGATATGATAGCGCAGAAATTGGCTTCAGACCCAGGACAACGATCCTAGTCATTCTCTACAATTCTAAACCAGAGTAGTAAGATTACACTAGAACCATGTCTCGAAAGAGCTTACTCAATTATGAACTCATCGAATTCTGGTTCATGTCAGACGCGAGATACTGAGTGTTACTGTCGATTCTCTTCTTATTGTCGAAATCATTTTCTGTTCATGGATTTGTGGACAGGTTGATGCGAGAGAACCTTAAACTAAGAAAGCCCCTGTTTGCTGTTGTTTAGCGTAGGACACCTACTATGAAATATGTTGTAACTCTGTGATTCTTGGAGTCTTGTGTATAGAGTAGTAATAACTCCTGATACTAGTTTACTGTGGTGTGTATTAATCTCGTTGTAGGGGAACTTTTGAATATATACTACTAAGGAGATAGGTTCTTGGATACAATTGTAGGTTTATTATCAGGTGTAATAGGAAACTGTGCTAGAATGTTTGAAGGGGTCTAGGAGCGTTAGGAAAAATGTAGTGATATAATGTAGTACTACTAGAGGAAGAAAGTTTTGGTTTGATGAAAATTCGGCAAGTTGTAATTTTGACGAGAGAGGTTTGCATTCTAAAAATCACTACCAGTCCCTGAATAATAGAGGTAAAAGTCATAACCTCTACCCTTTAACACCCCCTAAAAATAAAATGGTACCAAAGAACGCTCCATCGCAGCGCATAACAAGTTCTTACCACGTATTACATATCAGATAATGCAACAAGAAAGATTTCCACAATAAAGTCAATGAACATTCACAACCAATGCTATTTCATCAAAGCAGTCCTCGCAGATGAATTCTCTGACATGTAAAGCTTTGAGAAAATAACAAGAAATGGTACTAATTCAATTTTATCTAGCAACAGACTTTTCGGAGAGTTATGATCAAAATAATCCAGCTTTTAATTATCAGCGCTCGGCAAATGGAACCTATTCTGTAGAATTCCAGGTGGAACAGAATGGAATATTCCTTCTAGAGCACCTTGTAAATAGAATAGAATATTCTATTAAAAAGGCTCTAGAATTCTATAGAAAGTAGAATTCCAGGGGATATTCTGACTAATTAGAGTATAGTACTAAATTTAAGAGGAGTGAATATTAATTAACTATAGACCTGTACTAAAGTAACCTTGTTCCGCTCTAGATATCGAGTAGGCTAATCTTTTCGTTGCTTAATTACTTTAGAACCTATATTCTAATACTAAAGGTATATATAATTTACCTAAATTTCTTGCTACTAATACTATTTACTAGAATCTAGGCTTCTTATAAGTCTACAGAGCGGATGGACTTTTCTCCGGGTTATATGATTCGGTTCTATGGAAGTCTAGTAGAATAGGGGGTATAGAATGGAATGGAATTCTAGTTACCGAGCGCTGCTAATTATAGCATAGTGGAGATAGCCTCGAGTTGGTTCCTTACTTGACATTTAGGTTGGGAGAATAACTAGAAAATACCCCCACAAAAAACCTTCACAGCTCGACCACATCATGGGAAAGAGAAATATATAACATATTAGATCCTCTCATGAAATCCGAATACCCATGAAGAGAAGAATACCTTTAGATCAACTCCATTTACGGCATCCCGAATCTACTACTAAACCAGATAACTAAATCGCAAATCGCAAATTTCAAAAGTCTTATATTTACTACTACTACTACTACAGTATTATACCTATATCCTCACACCCCCACCCTCGCTCAAACTTCGTAGCCTTGAAGTTTTCACGTGTACAATACACTCGCCACCCTCGCTATCGCACCCTCGTACCCTCACTGTCGCACCCCCTCGCTGTCGCACCCTTGCTGTCGCCTATATTTTACTTTCGTATAGGGTTTATGCCCTAGTATGTCATTTAGAAGAGAGAGAGGGGGGGGGGGGCAGGGGAAGGGACAGAAGCGGGGAAATATTTTCGTGCGTGTCGCTTATTCCCAGCCCCTAATACTACCTTCCTAAAATGGCTAGGCTAGCACGTGTTACGCTAACAGTTGTTTGCTACCTACTTACCTGTCCTCGTTCTCTTCTCATTCTTTCCGATACTCCTTTATAATAGTAGCGATCTATAATATCTACGGTATAAAATCGAAGGTAGGAGCGACCTACGATAACTACGGTATAGGATTAAAGGTAGGCCGTAGGAGCCTCCCCCTCCCCCTTCTCCTCCTCTGAATTAATAAATAATAGTAGTAGTAGTAGTGGTTAAGAAGGTTATTTAGTAGTAGAAGAGGTAGAGAAGGGGGGGAGGGAGGGGGGTAGATTTAAAAGAGCGTTCGAGTCAAATTCAAGCTTATTTACTCATATCGAGTGTTTTTTACCTTTAATTCTAGCGCTGGCATATAACCCTAACCCTGAGCCACTTTGCGATTTCCTACAAAATAACCTCTAAAGTGACTTTTTTCAATTTGCGATTCAGTCATCTGGTTTAGCAGTAGATTTGGGATGCCGTACCATTCTGGTTTCACCAGGTTCCCCAAGTCTCAATTTCCATTCTCATTTGTAACTTTTATCTCTCTAAGACTAACGAAAACAAAACTTTTACTTGCGAAGATATGTAGACATACATTCGCATTTTTGGTGCAGATCGGATGGGCTACCGTTATCTGCTGTCGATTCTTTTCTTGCTTTCGAATGTTTTATACTCGGTCATAACATACCAGGGAGGAGAAATGGGGTTCTTGGATTGAGATATGAAGGAACTTTGCTCTTCGTGGTTCCTTTTGGTATTTCCTCAACTTGTTCCTCTTGTTTTCTCACTGTCTTGGGGACAATGGTTGGCATTTCCCTTGTTATTATCTTGATTAGCGATAGAAAAAGAAGGAGTGACCTCCTCGTATTTATTAACACTATCTCCCATCTGGAGAAGTCACGCAGAAGGCTTAGTATGGTTGATTGGGGGTGTTTGGAGCAAGTTCTATGTTCTCGTTCGGCCAACCTCATTGTTCAAAGGATTTCTTGAAGATCTCTACTATGAAGCTTGCCCGGAATACAGTCAAATCGATGCCCCCAGACCTTCCAAGGTTGTTTCCACCACAAAATAGTTTTCTGGTAGAATGGATTGGTTCTTGTAAGTATTGTCTGGCCTATCATTTCTGCGACCAATCAATCCCACAAAAGAGTGGAGATAACTGTACCAGGATCATTCCAACTTCACATCTTTCCAACCTCATATCTTTCCTTTAGCATCGCAACTTTCATCTTCATACCAGAATCATCTTCTCGAGCCCGAAATGCCTCTTGCATATATCCCCAAATCACTCGCCAACACAACCCCATCCAAACCCGTCACAGCCATCTACCTCAGCGCCTACCCCGCCCACGCAATCTCCCTCTCAGAAGACGCAAAACTGACCAACCATTGGGTCATGTACCTCCACGAATCCCCAACGAAAGCAATACGTTTTGATCCCAGTCCTACCGGTCCAGGAAATTCTCTGGATCTCATCATAAGCGACAACTGTGTTTACACCGACGATGCAGTCAAAACTGTCCGGCTTTCAGTTTTTGCAAACTTGACTGTGGGAAAGATTATCGATCATGTTGTTGGTTCTGGGTTTGATAAGTATATCTTCAGTCTTGAGGGACAAGGTTGTAGATTCTGGCTTCACACGGTTGTGGCGTCGCTAATGGAAGTGGGTTATGTTGTTGATGAGAAGGAGGTGGAGGTTTGCAACGAGGCTTTGGAGGCTGCGTGGGAGGATCAAGAGAGTCAGATTCCAACATCTCGCAGAGTTGGAATTACTGAAGGCTTTTTTCAAGTGTGAAGATGGAAGGTGCGCTGGGAAGGGGGTCTGTCACGTGCAAGCGCGAGCACCTCGTGACAGGAAGGAAAGAAGGTGCAATGGATGGCGCGTTGATTTTCTTTCCATGGCCCAGCTCAACCTCCCAACCTTCACATAACTGAAGTCCGCCCTCGCACTTCGCCGCAGACTTGAGTATAACCACGAAGGAGCTGAAGATTTCGCACTCTGCCAGCCTCAAAATGGCCGATGACGAAGGTATCGCGCAGCTTGATGCTGTCCAAATTTCGCAAGACTTGGTTCGACTCGTTGGATCGGTACAAAACCTTGAATCAGAAAATTCTCGACTGCGGAGCGAAAACCAATTCCTTCAAAATCAGATTGCGATACTCAGAGCAGAAGCCTTGACTCTTGATACTAGCACGCGATTCCCACGTTTCAGTTCTCTTCCACTCGAAATTCGTCGGTAAGTGAAATTTGGAACCTGCCATTTTAGTATCAAACTCTCTGACTAGCGAAGCATGATATGGTTGTTTGCGTGCAAGGTACCGCAAGTACAAATCATTGGTTACAAGAGAGCGAGTCCTTCCCGTCTCAACGACCTTTTTGATTCGTGTGAGGAATCTAAACAGGTGATCTTATCACTTCGTCTTGTCTCATGGCAATCGTGGCCATCAGTGGGACCATCGGAACGATTCAATTTCTTCAACACCTATTTCGATACCTTGTACATCAAAGGCGGCTGCACGCCTGGGGATGTGACCTGGTATTGTGGATTATGTCGTCTACCCCATGGTAATGGCACGGAGGATTGCAAACACAGATACGGTGAATCATCTCGAAAGTGGTGCGGTCCCATTGATTGGCGGCGGTATCAAGCAAATTCCCCATCCAACTCTCCAGATATACTTCATAGTTTGGCAGTACCCTACGAAGACATGTGCTTGGAGTCATCGCACTATTGCGACAATAATATGCATAACCATCTGGCCTGTATTCTCAACCTCCTTCATCAGTACCGATTCGAAGATTTATTGGTTGTTATGAAGACAATCAAGATCCGAGAGAGCTCAGAGCGAGGGGTTTCGTTTGTTGAGCCCACCCAAACCCCCCGTGAATGGCGCAGGGATCGGAGGAATGGATACTACAACGAACATTATGATGATGATGTCCCTGATTTCCTGTCACAAGCGGACTTGACCGAGGAAAGTTGGCCATCACTAGAGTCACAGTTAAGTGACTCCCTGGCTTATTACGGTATATCTGAGACCCCCTGCGTAACCCAGAACGCGAAGCTCATTTTTATGCAAATGAAGACAGAGAAATTCCAGGCGATTGGGCACCTCCAAAAGTCAAATTCGTGGTTGCAATGATGAATGAAAACCTACCTCTTTAGTAAAGACTCATTTTACGCAGTCTTGCCAGATAACTTTGACTTGTAGCTCCCACATACATTGATGCTCTTGAGGAGTTGTACATATCCCCAGAAGTAATTGCTTCGCTCTTTTGCTGTACTGTTCTTAGCTTCTACGATCTTTGGGGAGGAGGTATGCTCAAAAACAGAGGAAATTTTCATTCAAGTCGTGATCAAAGCCAGTACCAATGTGCAAAAGGTATTAAGCAAGAATCGGGTCAGTCGAATTGAGGTGCTACCAAATAGACGAGGTCTTATGTATGTTACCATGATGTCGAATTTGGACTCTTTTGCTTTTTCTCTTGTGTCTATTATGGTATATTGCGACAGTCTGTCCTCGTAATCATTAAATTGCTTTGTTTCTTCAATTACATTTCAGGCGTGGATCCCCTAATTCCGTAGTATTTTCTTCTTACAACAAAAAACCTCCAGATGGTATATACACGGTACTTTGTAAATCCAGTGTAGTCAAATTTAAGTAGGTGAGTTAAGTAGTAGGCACCTACTTAACCCAACTCAAGTAATCAAAATCGCTTCTCTATTCAACTCGTCAAGAACTCAATTAACTTAATTACTAATTAGGTAATCGGAATACGCCGGCCCGAGTAACCGTGCTACTCCTGGGGAACTCGGGCCGGGAGGTCCGCCTACTCAGGCCTATTTAGCCGAGGATATAATCGAGTGCTTTAGAGTCGGAAATGCCACCTTATTAATAGCAAACGCTAGTCTATAGTAGTGTTATTAGCTAATATACCTTTTAGCTATAATAATTTATTTTAGGCACGCTAAAAAGAGGTGTTCCTAAGTACCTAGGTAGAATAGACATAAAAAGAACTTGATTTTCCTGTTTCTAGTACTACCGGTACTTAATTAGTACTTAAATTGTTCATTCTACTACTCAACTCAACTCAACTCAACTCGAATAGTACTCGAATCGACATGAGTATTTGGCTAATCTTTAGGGCACTGGTAAAATCAAGAAAACTCGAAAGCCCAACGTCATTGCTATCGACCCATAGCCATCGATACAAACAAGGAGATCCCTGGTGCCAAATCTGTCAGCGCGGCTCCAATAAGGTTATCCTAGTAAGTGCTTCCCGATCATCCTATCGATAAATCACAGTTCCCATCAAATCTCTTGGCTACACAGCCTTCCATCTTGCATGCGGGACCTGCATTCTTGACCTACGGTATCTCCAGACTCCAATGAATAATTGTCCGGTAGCGCGTTCGCGTTCGCGTTCGCTATTGAAAATACTTCGTGGCTACGACTACTGCGGAGAGTTCGCGGTGAAATTTCTTGATAGCTGGTTCTTGAGAAATTTGCATGTTAAAGTTTGGAGGGTTTGGTGTCATGTAATGGTTCTTAATTGGGGGGATTCACTTTTGCCCGTGACCCCGCAAAGTATGGGGGAACTTTCTTAGAAGTGCGCGTTGGTGACGCGTGGCTAGTTTGTCCGAACTTTGGGTTTTGACGGATGGTGTTTCGGATGTCTGATTTTAGTTTTGGGTTTTGGGATATGTTCCTTGCAGATTTAGATGAAAGGTACAGGGAACCTTGGAAGGCTTGTTGTTCAAGTTTAACTCTGGTTGTTCGGATGATGTAATTATAGTACTCTGGTTGTTGTATGATTCAACTGATGACGGAGTCCGTCGGATTTAGGTTTAGTAAAGTGTTATTAGATAGGGCATTCGGAGTAAAAGGCTCGCATTCTTCAAGCTAAAGAGCGAGCTGGTACTTATACTATTGAGGAACGAACTAGCTTATACGAGCCGAGCGCGCTAGTAACACTCTCTAGTAATACGCAAATCGCGCTAGGAGCTATATTCATTCCAGACCAGAGAGACAAAAAAACATACACTCCTGGGCGGAGTAAAGGTATTTATTTTTACAACAATTTCTCGGGAAAGTAAAATATTATAGTTAACTAGACTATGTTTCCAAGAATTTGAGCCTTTCATGAACCTGGTTATGGCTTCTACTTCTATCTAGACCGAGTACACGTTTGTTTTGTATCTCTGGTCCGGAAGGGATAGTAGGTATTTAGGAAACCAAAGTAAAGTGAAACGAAGAGAACCGATTATGTAAAGTAATCATTTTAGAGTTATCGCGCGTAGAATAGTATAAATGAAAAAGCTCTAAGGAGCTTGGACTAGATGAGAAAATCTCTGCTATATAAGTAGAAAAGGGGAGCGTCATGTATCCATGAAGCACGTGACCCGACACACTCTGTTCTAGGTAGTTTGTTATAAGAGTATTTAGAATATTTAAATCTTCTACATTATTTTACGCTAATAGAAGAATAATTTTGGCTATACCGGTATGTCTTGTATACTAGAAAGAAGTTAATTTATTTACTAAAATAGAAGCATTCGGAAGCGGTCTAATACTCGGTATGCTGGGAACTTTTTCACAGTCTGTTACTTCGGAGGAATGAACATTACTAATGAAGAAGGTTAGTGACAACTCTTATCGGGCCGTTACCTTGTGCTACTCCAATTTCTAGAATTAAGAGTTGTTGATAATGGCAGAAAGTGGCGTGACGTTACTATGTAAATAGCCGTGGGTCTACTCGCTCTTGGCATCTTGGAGGGGAATACTTGGAGGGGAATACGTGGAGGTTCGTCCAAGCCTTCCACAGGCTTCCAGAATTCAAAGGGTACTACAAAGGGTAATCTGACAGAACGATCCCGAGTCCACTTTCTTTCCAAGCCTGCAGCGATCATTTGAAGCTGGTAAATTACTTCTTGATCTAAGTTAGGAGTATCAAAGGATTGTTATCATGAGTCTAGATGCCAAGCTACCGTATCATTCAACAAGAACACTTTGAGTCAGACACCTGAATGGCTACGTGGTACCGGAATGTCATCTCGTCTGCAGTTCTAACTTTGGTTATTGGTTGCGATATGCGAGGTGCCGAAACCGAAAGCGAATAGATCGATGACAGTAGGGAATAATCTAAAGAGGAGGAGATAGGAGGTAGCTACTCCGTACCTACCTACTCTAGAAGCTACCCAATTCTCCGAAATCCCTTCTAAGTACCTTTACTCGTACTTTGAATTCACAAATAGCTTTGTGTTTCTTTCCTCACTCCTACCTTGTTATGCCCTCGAGTTAGGCGTCCTATAGTTTAGGAGAAAAGTAGCATCGAAATCTAGGGCTTACGAAGTAAATTGCCTCCAAGAGGCAGTTATCCCCTAAACTATGCACGACGAGGGGTGGTGCAATGGGCGGAGAAGAGTTCCACAGGGAAAGTGACAGTGAAGTCGTACTGACCCCTAAAATCATGGCATTTAAGCACCCCTATTGGCTTTTGAGCTTTACAATCTCCCTGGGTAAGAACGGGGTTTCCGCAATTGTGCAACGTCGCTTCCAGTTTTACGAATACGCGCGGGACTTCAAAGGTCCTGGAACTGTGTCCTGTACAAAAATCGGGGTGGGAAGTGGGTACATCACGACGATCTACATGGTGTTTTGTGAAGAAATGTGGATATATAGGTCAATGAACCAATGGGCTCAATCAGATTACTTTGATACTTGGCGAATCGACCCACCAAAGTACGCCTCCGAAACGACAAGGGATAGGACGGCATATAAAACTTAATATAGGATAGGGTTACGTTTTCCAACCCCACTTTTGCTACGTAAGGGGGTGGACAGCTAAGACTGCTCCATTTTACGCAGATCATATGAAAAAAGTCTATTACGTCTAGATCCAAGCCTCTGATTCGCTGGTTGTCTAAAAGTTGGGGCCGCAACATAGTACGAAGTATCAACTTGCAGCGTACGAGTCCGAGCTGTCCACCCCCTTCGTGAATTAGAATCCATATTTTGTATGAGTTGTCAAGAAATCCTGACGAACTTTGAGCCACGCTAGAGAAAGCTCCGTAGAGGGAACAACAACCGCTAAAATCGCTTTGTTCAGCGCGAATCTAAAACAAAAATGGATATCCAGGTGAGTGTGGATCGAATTGTAGTAAAGTCACGCAAATCCAGGTCTACGTCATGATCAGGTGGAGTCCTTGCTGCACTACGATTCAAAACAACGGAGCGTGAGATGAGCTTAGTTCAAAGTATTTGGTACCTTCTTATCATAGTAACTGTAGGCCAATCCAGAAGAAGATTATTTAGGGGCCGGAATGATATAGCCCACCAGAGCTCGGCATTCTTAGCCAATTATCTGAGTTGTAATTCACAGGGTTGCAAGATTGTTGGCTGGGGTAGCACAATATCTTAGGCCGGGATAAGATCAATATATGCTTAAAAACAAATCCCTGGAAAGGTAATTTCAGAGCTTGTAGATCAGAGGGTTCCGCAGACAGTACTTAGTAAACGCAACTCCTTCTATTCTAAACCTTGACGCTCACTCGTCCAGACATCAAATCATGGCAATACACAATAATCTCCTCGCTTTGGGTGTACTGGCCTTCATAGGCCTAAATTATGTTGTTTTGAAAATTTATCGACATCGCTCTCATGTCAATAGACTACGTAAACAGGGCGTAGTGAGTCAAATTTTCTCTCGTATGAGTCCTATCCATTCTCTCCCACTGATTCCATATCGCTATAGTGTATAACCCCAGGATGGAGTTGGGTTACCGGTCATTTACTGGTCTTCGCTCGATATGCTCGCAAATTCCCCCGCGATGTAACAATGGCAATTGTCATGAATGAAATGTGCCTCGAATTTCCAAAAACAGAGACATTTATTGTAGACCTGTGGCCATTCATGAATGTGGCGATAATGACTTACAACGCTGAAGCCGGATTACTTGTCACCTCGAAGTACAACCTTCCTAAGTCACCCACGACTCTCGATACTGTAAAGGCCATTGCAGGCGGACCTAATATTCTAACGATGAATGGGAGTGATTGGAAGTATTGGCGGTCTTTGCTCAATCCCGGTTTCAGTGCGGCGAGCTTGGTGGACCACACTTCTTTCATCGTCGATAGTGTAAATGTGTTTTGCAGGGCCTTGGAAGAGAAGGTCGAGAAAGGGATCATTCTCCTCGACGATTATGCTGTGAAGCTGACCTTTGATGTGATCATGAAGGTGGTTATGTAAGTAGATCTTGGTGGACTTTGGGAAATATCTTCTTACTAAGTATCGCAACAGGGACGCAGATATCAATTATCAGACATCGGACCATCCTTTTGCTTTGGCACTGGCCAACACCGAAGCTGCGCCTTCGGTCTTCGAAGCCCGAAAGTTCAACCCTCTCCGTCCTATTCGAGAATGGTATAACGGATACAAGATGCAGAACTTTGTTACGAAGAGTGTGAAGAAACGCTTTGAAGAAATGAAACTGGAGCGTTTGGTATCGTCAAACAAGAAACGTACATCAAAGGCAAAATCAGTTGTGGGAATGACATTAGATTCATATTTCGACGAAATGTCCAGCAAGCAAAGTTTGGAAGGGGTGGAATTAGCTCCAGGATTCCTTAATGTGGTTGCGTACCAAACCCGCATGTTTCTTCTGGCTGGCAACGACACAACGTCAAGCACTATTGTATTCATATACAACACGATAGCTCGAAACCCTGAAGTGGCGGCTCAACTACGACAAGAGCACGAAACTGTCTTCGGTCCTGATGTCTCCACGATCGGGGCTCAGCTCAAAGCAAAGCCTGCTCTTCTAAATGACTGCCGTTATACTCTAGCGGTTATCAAGGAGACATTACGACTCTACCCGCCAGTGGCAATAAACATGAGAGCAGGTCTTTCAAATGTCTCCATCCCAACACTAGATGGAGATAAAGTACCAACCGAAGGGTGTTCTGTTATGGTACAACCATACGCTATGCAAGTAAACCCCCGCATCTGGGTCAGAGCCAAAGAATTCTTGCCAGAACGCTGGCTCGTTTCGTCTGATCACGAACTATATCCTCCACCCAATGCGTATCGACCTTTTGACATTGGGCCAAGAGCTTGTATTGGGCAACAGCTCACACTCAACGAGATGCGAATTGTCGTGATCATGACAATGAGAAGATTCGATATAAAACCAGCTTACGACGAGTTCGATGAACTTGCGCGGAAGAATTTAGGGCTCTTGGGAAAACTGAAAAGGGGAATCGTTGGAGAAGGGATCAAGACCTTTGATGGGGATAGGGCTTACCAAACTGTGAAGACGGGTACTCACCCTTCGGATAGTTATCCTTGTCGGATAGAATTGCTTAAAGGTTGAGCCGAAAAGTAGGGGGTTTTTACTCTTTCCATTGGTCAAAGTTTTGCTGTAACCTGTAGATACGCGGATCAGAGTTTGAGGATGGATTGCGGTCTCGATGTAATGGTAAATCTATAAGACATTTCTCTTGCAGCGCCGTATTTCTGAATTCAAATGCCCTTTTGTTGTTTTGCTTGTTGAGGTTTAGTTATCTTTCCTGAGTTCGTAGGTGACTCACGTATAGTTTTGCAGTGATGAAAAATCGTGGAAATTGAACGCCTGCATCTTCAAGCCCCCAATGTTTACATCCAAGATGCACATACAAGTCCACTACTTCGTTGGACAGGGAAAAGTTGCAAACATGATTCCAATTGAAATCATGTAATTATCTACTTGATTATTCGAGTTTTATTAGAACCATGCAATCCTCAACTCCAAGTGCATTTCCTCCAAACTCCCTGTTGGAGCACAGGTTCATACATATGTGCTTTTTCGTCTTTGAATATTACTCCCTGGAGTACGTAAATGGTAATCAAAATGGCCGTAAGAGTACATAAACAAGAACTCTTTCGACGCTTATTTTTAGACTTATTTCTACGCTTTTACTTATATTTAACCATAAAACTACATACATGCCTAGAGAAGGGGCGGAAAGAAGGGGAAGAGGCAGTGAAGGTATTATTAGGGTATTACTAGGAGTAAAGGTAGAGGTATTAGTAGGGTGAGATAGTCGGGAGGGATAGGTTAGAATAACTAAACACTTATAGGGAGGAATAGTAGGGACTTAGAAAGGCCGAGGGTATAAAAGGGGCGAAGAGAATACGGGGAAAGGGTAATAGTATATAGATAGTACTCTCGGGAAGGTATATAGTAGGTTCTATAAGCTTAAAGCTATTATAAAAGTTAATTCCTAGGTACTAGACCGATAAACATACTAAGAAAATTTATTTATCTAAGTCTCTTATACTAATAAAAGGTCTTTTATAGAGAACGCTAGTATGCAGATTTAATTAATATTAGATATGAATTAATATAAAATGTTTCTTTCTAAAGTTAGAAGCATATAACTTTATATAAGAGGTATATATATATATACCTTTCTACTCCTACAGGGACTAATCGGTTACGTGTTCCAGAGTGGAAGCTAAATCCGTGGAATCTCACTTGTCTCGCAGAGAGAAACTGTAGGGGAATGATTGGAAGAGACTATCACCAATGACCGCTTGGCGGGTCTCTGAAGCGCAAACTCGCGTCTTACATTCGCCGGAATCAACAATTGGGCGAAATACAAGGTAAGGAATCTTTGGTAATCATAGTGAATTCTTGTGGTACCCAGAACCCACTTAGGTCTGGTTTACTAAGACACGCAGAGTCATGTCACTTTAACTTTTCTGAATCTGCCTCTCTCTTGTATGTAACAAAGTCTAGATTATTTGTATACTGTTTTGTAGTGATTTTCAACCTAGAAGTCATCTTGCAAGCTGAGGGGCACCCCATCCAAGTGGCGCCCGATGGTCAGAAAGAGAGATATGTAGACGGTAATAGCTGGCTGAGTCGTTGGCCACTCCACGATTCCATATTTTCCATTCTTCGTGCAGTGGCATAGTTACAAATCTAGGATCTTTTCATTGAACCCCGCTTTGTTTGCACACACACCGAATAACTCCTGTAGACACCTCTGCAGCAGTGTGACAACTAAGAAACGATCCATCCGGTCAGCAATCAGAGCGGCCGTCTTTCGGGATGGACAAAATTCCGATGATGAGGTTTGTCATCTTCGATGTGGAGAGAATATATATGATTACACTAATATACTTCTCCGGCATAGGAAATCGGGAATTGGGCACAGTTGCACAGCGTTCTCGCTTAGCGTAG
Organism: Hymenoscyphus occultus; assembly: GCA_900536445.1. Taxonomy (NCBI): domain Eukaryota; kingdom Fungi; phylum Ascomycota; class Leotiomycetes; order Helotiales; family Helotiaceae; genus Hymenoscyphus; species Hymenoscyphus occultus. The sequence continues at coordinate 42,582 of UNPT01000385.1, forward strand.
GAATCACAGGTGGTACAACAACCGTTTGCCATAGTATAATATGAAGTTATGAGACTATCGAGAATTATGGTCCACGCTTCCGAGTAAGACCATCGTTAATGAGAGTTCCAGTCTGAAAACAATGTGATATAGTTATATCGCTTGCCGCAGTAGATGCACCACAGCGTATGCTCTTCTCTAGGATTTAAACTGATTAGAAGTCCAACAAACCCCCTGCGAACAGTGTCTGACACGCTCGTAATCAATCACTCACTTTCTCTCTCCGTTTCTTCCAACTCCAGTGTCCATATATGATACTTAGACAGTGATCTGAGCTTCGGCCCATACGTGTAAAACAACCACGGCACAGGTGCCATTGCCAAAGTTATGAAACCCAGTGTACTAGCAGCCCATGATGTCCCTAGCTCATCATAAAGTCGTGTTGCGAATAGTGGGAAAGTACCACTAAAGGACAGTCTCATGACTGCATGGGCAGCAAGTGCGCTCGCTGAGAAACGGCCATAGCAATCAGTCAGGTATGCGTTCGCCCCGAGAAATAATGCAATGAAACCGATACCAAATGGGACTCCGGCAGATATGCAGACCATCCAGTGTGTTGGTGGAGTTGCGCTCCATCCGAACCAGAATAACGCTACAGGAACCAGCCATGCGAGAAAGATTAGATGCGGGAGGCGTGCTTCTGGCTTCGGTCCTTTGAGCTTTTTGGTATAAGCACAGTATATGACATCGATCCACGGGGAGCTTGCTGTGGCAATTGTCATTCCTAGGGTAATTCCAAGTAGTGAAAGACCTGCAACTCCTTGATCCCATTTTCGTTCTGTTTGGAAGACAAATGGATAGGCGGTAAAGTTTAGATACAGAATGCCCCAAAGACATGCCGAGTAAAGACCGAGAGTAAACAGAATAGGTTCGGTGAATAACATCATCCATGGTCGGGTGAGAGTCGTAACATATCTCTCTGTTAATGCCTGATGGGCTGGTTGAATTCCAGCTTTCTCCATTTTCCATTGAAGTAGCACTGAAGCATATGTTTCCGGAAGTATGATAATCATAGCCACGTATATCACCCCTGAAAGGATGCTGAGAAGCCAGTAATTTCTGCCATTTCCTGTTAGCATACTATGAAACTAGTATAGGCACGCCACACTGACCCTCTCCAAGTCAGATACTGGAAGGGCGTTAGCTGTCTGCAATACCTACATGAGTTGAAGTCAGCTTACCTGGGAAATAAACCCCCCAACAATCGGAGCAAAAACAGGCCCAAGTGAGCCTCCGGTGGCGAAAAGAGCGAATGGTACAGAGCGATGGCTTTGTGGCCAAACATCTGCGAGAGCACCTCCAGTGTTTGCCACTGGTTGGAATCAGAATTACGACGTCCTTTGGTCGGTATGAGGAGAATTATTTAAGACGTACCAGCAGAGGACCCGAAAAAGCCACTTAAGAACCGGAAAATCAGAAGAGCCTGTATATTTGGTGCCAGAGCACAGCCAGCATTGAAACAGACGAATAGACCAAGAGTAAAGCGAAAGACAAGAAGTCTTCCCTAAACTTCAGAAATGGGAGCAAAAAGTAAAGTCCCTGTGGCAAGTCCAATGAGGAAGGTCGTGATGCCTAGTTTTGCTACAATCTTGGAGCATTTGAAGGTAGTTTCGACACCTTCTACAGTAGCTGCATGAATACTAGAGCAAAAAGCAATGTTTGCTACCATGAGGACTAAGATTATAGTCGAGGACCACTTCTTTCCTGCTGGCCAGTTGATGGGATTTTCTCCAGGGTGGAGCTTGATATGTTCCGGTTCCGTCTTTTGGGGTCTCCCTGTTTCCAGGATACTTTGATCCCGATTATCAGCGGCCGGATCCACAAGTTGAGGCAATCCCATTACGATATGTATTTGCTGAGTATGTTCTTTGGGGTGGAAGAGATCTTGAGAAGGTATTCACGAGGTTTGAAATGCGACACTATTGAAGCAGACCAAAAGAAAACAAAAAGATGGATGGAGAGGAGAAAGAAAAAGGATAGAAGCACAAAGTTTAATACCCGGTACGTTTTCAGATTAGCTTAGCGATAAAGAGTTACAATCAGTAAGCTTAATCGACGGCTATGTAGTTAGTGTTGCAGAGTGTTATTATAATTCTTGAAGATACCTCATAAGTCCACATACCTTTGCGAAATCTTTATACAGAGATGAGTCTCAACTCCGCCTCCGACTGCAAAATCAGACTCTCACTTCAATCAAAGGGGTCGAAAACGTCCTATAAAGGTACACTTGGCAGTAATGTGAAGTCTTCAACTCTTCAGCCCTTCAACTACCGTGGTAAATCGACTCTAAGGAGGAGACCAGGGTTGCGAGTGGAGTACAAAAACCACTTTTCCTAGCCACTAAGGGACTCAGCTTGCTACAGAAAAGAGGAGCTGCTGCTCATCGTAATCTAGTTCGCATAAGAATAAAGTACATTCAAGCGCAGGAAAGGCTGTAAAGCGCTTAGTTCCGTACTCCACCTACAAACCCTTGTCTCCTCCCCAGAGTCGATGTACCACGGTATTCGATAGCTCTCAATTCACTATTTTGACTTTCTTGATTATCAACCATACTTTGATCACAAACTCAAGTCGTATTCCCATAAATGTATATCGGTATTGTTGGCGGTGGCATTTCTGGCCTCAGTGCTGCTTTGCTTCTTCGTCGCGAAGGCCATTAAGTCACGGTCTTCGAGGCTTCTTCTCGTCTTGGCGGACGCATATACACTCATCGATTTGCCAGTGGAGATGAGGGAAGTGATATTTACTTCGAAGCCGGTGCTATGAGAATTTCCCTCTCGTCGCACCATGATTTGCTACAGTACTATACCACTGCTACTGCATAAACCCTAAAACACCACCAAAACTCAGGGTAAACACTTTACGTAATTTATACTCCACCACTCTCTAAGTTTTATATACGTTAGTAAAATTAATATTTCGATGATTAAGATTAATTACATCTACTTAATATGTTTAGTATATTCAAAGTTATAAAGCTATTAGCTAGGGAAGTTAAGTGAAATCGAAAAGTACACTTGTACACCGCAAACAACCCGAAATTAGCCCATAAATATGAATACGAGTACCTTACGTATATTGATCCTATAGAGCTATTTCTACTTTTTAGTAAAGCCTGTTCTACTAAAGTTTAGATAAGATCACTATTAATTAATATTTTTAGTTATAGAGAAAAAGTTTACAGGAGGAATTAAATATATGTCATTCTAAAGTAGGTAAAAGGGGTGATTTTTGTGGGGTTTAAGGTTTTATGCAGTAGCAGTGGCACGCGACATGCATGATCCAATATCTAAACGCATATAACCTCTCTGAAACAAAGGTCAACCTTATCCCTTACTCCGTAATAAGCACACATCTAGTAGGAACTCAAGCGACAACACCAACGCCAAACTTAATTAGGCCGTGCCAAGTATCAAAATGGAACGTCTCGTCAAAAGTGGGATAATAGACAAGAATCAACTTTATTGAATATCTAAACAACAATAATATAAACAGTTACAATTTACTATTATCAAGGTTATACTATCGGAATCAACATAGAGGCCTCCTCATGCGCTCTTATTTCCTTGTGTGTTTACGTAGCTGGAATTCGTATCCGCGGAAGTACCTCCAACACACTGTACTGTTGGAGGGACTTCTTACACTCGGTATAATAATATCGAGTCCTTGGGACGGGTAGTAGCGCAGGTTTAAATTCACGGTTTCGTCGTAGCTCATGTACCTGTGCAAAGCGTACTTTCCTACCTATAAACAGGACTAAGCGTACTGTGACTAGCCGACAGAATGGACAGCGCCATCAGGGTTCCGGACGACCGGGAGATCGTCGGCTCGAACGTAAATGGCTACTTGCGGATGATATTTGTATCTGATAAGTACGAATCTGATAGACCGTGCGAATCCAATAGACTGACGTTACTGCCAAGAATCTGTCCCTATCGGTAGTGTGCTTGTTACGGAGTAAGGGATACCTTACATTCTCGAGCACAAAAACAAGAAGGCGCTCTTCAAAGGCAAGAAATTCTACATCGATGATGCATCCGGGGGAGACATTGTGGGTGTTTCCGCCGAGTATCGTGGCAAGTCTGCAAGAGCACTTTTTGCGGAAGTTGTCTCCCCTTGGTTGGGGTTGCTTCGGGGGGACTTCGAGACAGGCTTCCAGATGTTGCTCAAGTACGCCGAGTACTCTTTCTGATACCATCTTCGTTCCATGGGGCGGCCGCACGAGGTAATCGAGTGCGTCGAGCTTATGAACAGCCAAATAAACCAGTACGATTTGAGCTTCACAGAGCCCATCATGCAGAATCTCCAGTACGACACCGAGGACTGGAATATCGTTGAGGGAGGCATCTCGAAGATGGTTGAAGCCGGGGCTAAATTGATTGGCCATGATAAGATTCATGGGAACTCACCTGTTCAAGTATCACAGAAAAGCTTGGTGGAAAGATAAAGCTTGAATATCGGGGCTAAGTGATTATACTTGCACATTCGACAAGATCCTTCTCGCAATTCCGACTGCGGTGATGCATACCATCTATCAACGCCCAATTTGGTCATTTATGAACAGTGTAGGGAATAGTGCAAATTACGTAGTTTTCAGTGCAGTTTCAAAATCGTAAAACTAACCACAGTTTTAGTGTTATTATTAAAACTGCAGTACAAAAATTAGAGAACTAACCACAGTGCACTACGATAGTGCTAGAAAACTGAGGGTGGTTTTAATATTAAGCATAGTCACGTGAAAAGTCACGTTTATTTATTTATAAACTCGTTTTGATATTTATAAGTGCCCTTTTATAAAAGAGAATAGTAAGTTTACTAGTAAATCTATCTTACTTATATTTTGTCTCTAATTATAATCAACTATAGCCTTATTTTATATAGACTAGCTTATCTAGGCTAGTCACAGACAAAGAGATAGGATATCGCAATAGAATTGCTAACTAATATTGCTTAGTCAGCAATACATTCACTCAAAAGAAGTATATATATACGAAATTTAACTAATATATGTACTCGGTGCGTAGGACAGTGCAAACTGGCAGTTTTAGACTAATAAACTGCACTAACCAGCCAGTTTAGATATCGCTTGTAAAACTGTACAAAATCGCTCGTAGTGCACTATATAGTGCAATAGTGCAGTGCCCTACGCAACGCACTGATCTTATTCCCCACACTGTTTATGAAAGAGCAGTCTTTCCGTGGTCCGTGGCTTGGAGCCTCTATACAAGATTGGCCTGCATTTTAGAACTCGATTCTGGGAAAATCTCCCTGAGCCTTCTTTTGGTGGACAGAGGTAATTGAATTGTATCGAATGGTTGGTCGAAGCTAAAAAAGGTTCCGTGCAACTAACCTTCGATTTCGATGGATGGTCTATCCATCGGACCATTTAGGCCACGACGGGTGCGGGTTACTTCTTCTATACTCATGGATGTCTGATGCGCTTAAATGGGGGGCTCTAAGTCGAGAAGATCGTGCAAAAATATCTTTACATGACGTCGCGAAGTACTTTGAAAACGAGCCAGCTAATATCGAAGAAGAGTATATCAAATTCTTTGAAGTACTATGGTCAAACGAATTCTGTGGTGGCGATGCAATGTAAGAAGTGATGGGCAGTAACTCCTTTCCCCACTACTGTAAGCGATTGCTGACTTGCCCACCAATCAGGTTCCTTCCGGGTCAATTTTCCAGATTTCACCAGGTGGCTAAACGACCCGAAGGAAATATCTACTTGGCTGGCGAGCATCTTTCCAAACATCATACTTAGATTGCTGGAGCCTTGGACTCTACCCTTACATCAGTAAGACAGATGGTTAGACGGAATGTACCAGCCCTGGGCAAAGAACATGTCTTGACGCATGTCAAGAGTGGGCACTCTCAAGAGCCACCACACATGGCAGAGTCGGTAAAGTCCGATGCACGCAAGCTCAGCATCACTTCGATTGCTTCTCGTATCAAAGTTCCAGCGCACTTGAATGTACCATTTGTTGAAGGATCCTAGGTAACTTCGGGCTACATCAGAGTATCCAAGAGCTCAGAAGACCGACAAATGTTTTTTTTTAGAATAATAGTTGTGACTGGGCAATTTGACAAGTTTAGATTCATGGGAGATTGGAAAAAGTGGGATATGTTTCAAGCAGAGGTTATTATAATTATGATTACCGTTGTAATATAAATTGTCCTAGTTATTAGAAGGCTTTCTCGTATAGCGATTAAGAAATGATTTTCAGGCTCTTTCCAGCTAATGAATAAAACCCTTGGTAAATTGTTGCCTCATTCATTCTTTTTGGTCGGATTCTATGGCTAGTTACTTTATTTGTCCTAGAATTCCAAAAAATATTTAATGAGAATAACTATACAAAGGGCTCAGGCCATAATGCTTTTTGATTTCGCTATAATGCTTTTTGACTTGCCGTATATGGGAAGTGGGTCCGCCGTGCCCCGGAGTGCTGAAAACACAAGAGTGGTCTTATCAAAAAATGCACTGCACCTTAGGTACTCGTGCTTTACTGTCGACGTCGGCAATATTTGTAGGTACCTCGACGCGTGCTTAAGATATATATATATAAACTTTGGTGTTTTGAAAAAAAAAGGGGGGAAGGGGGGGGGGGGGGGG